>CAUYPK010114077.1:0-14049 GCA_963574355.1 Loris lydekkerianus | reverse complement strand
ATGGAAGAAGCCCAAGTGCCCATCGACCCACAAATGGACTAGCAAATTTTGGTACATGTATACCATGGAATACTACGCAGCCTTAAAGAAAGATGGAGACTTTACCTCTTTCATGTTTACATGGATGGAGCTGGAACATATGCTCCTTAGCAAAGTATCCCAGGAATGGAAGAAAAAGTATCCAATGTACTCAGCCCTACTATGAAACTAAACTATAGCTTTCACATGAAGGCTATAACCCAACTATAGCACAAGACTATGGGGAAAGGGCCAAGGAAGGGGGAAGGGAGGGGGGAGGTTTGGGTGGAGGGAGAGTAGTGGGTGGGGCCACATCTATGGTGCACCTTAGAATGGGTACAGGTGATTGCACTAATGTACACAGCTATGATTGAAGAATAATAAATAAATAAATAAATAAAAATTACGATTTAAGTTCACCAGCCTTTGTATGTGTTACTTGAAGCCAAGAACTAGAACTGGGAGAGTGACTTATTCAATCCATCATGTGAGCCCTGGTCACTGCTGACCTTGAGTCTTTTTTAACCGCAGGCCTCCAAACCTCCATCCCTCCCACGAGAGCTATGGCCCTCTGCTGTGCATCCCTGGGCAGGTCTCTCCTGCCCTTCCCACCACCTGCATCTGCCTTGCAGCATTCCTAGCTCCTAATGAGCTTTTTAGGAGAAAAGAGCTGGTAGCACTTGGCTTTGGAACCTCACACCCAATCTCAGTAAAACATGATAAATGTTTTTGAGCATGCTGACTAATGGAGTGCCCACTACCATTTACCCTAACCCTCTTCCTTCTCTTGGAGGACTTGAGAATAAGAAAATGGTTCCCAGAGATTGTCCAGGAGTAGCATAGGACCTAGAACCAGGGATCTTCGGGGATGCTGCACGTGCTCAGATTCCACACTCTCAGGCTACTTGAGCCTTCAGTCCGACCCTTCCTTACACCAGTTTTTCTGTTCCTGCATGAATATTTTTTCTACCACTTTTGATTATTTACACATATAACATCCACCATTCCTATCAGTTTTCCAGCTAGTAATTGAAAGTTGAATATATCACATTGTTCTAAATTTATTCCTCCTTTTTTTTTTTTTAATTAACTAATTACACTCCCCAAAGGCAGTGGCAGACCTTCTGGGACTCCTGCTCAATGCTGCTTTAATGTTCCAGAATAGTGAGAATGCGTTAAAGTGCCCGCCCACACACAGATTTTTACCCCTCTTGGACTTCCATTTCTCCTGTTCGTCTTTGATTTCCAGAAACTCTGCCTCCAGCAGGCAAGATTACTTAATTGAGGATATTTGTCTAAAGCCTTAAGTAAGCCTTTCTAATTGCAACAGTTTCACATTACTTTTGTTCATGTTGATAAGTTATTTAAACACCATGAATAATTCAAAATTAGGTTTTGAATTGTTAATCAGAATAATGAGAGCAGCAGTTCAGCATATTCTAGCAATTTGATTCAGAGTGGGCATGAAAAAATCCCTGAAACCATTTCTTTCAACAAGTTGAATCTCTACTTTCAAAGCAAAGCAAGCAACATCCGAAAGAGAAGTTTTGCTGCTCATCAGAAACAGCCTTTCCCCTCCCAGTCACTAGTGCCTGTGTATGTGTTGATGGCTTTGGACACCTTGACACAGTGGTACCTGTGTCACTCTGTGGGTATGTTTCACACCTGCAAATATCTTTGTATGCTGCCCACTTTGATTTGCAGTCTGAGTCTGTCAGATAGGAACATGCCACTACAAGACAAGGTAAAAGCTCCTTTCTGCCTAAGGACTGTCAAGATGTCAGAATTTAATACATGTCTCATTCAAGGAAAAATTAAGATTTGCTGTTTATGCAAGGTATCCCTTGATTTACTTAGGCCTCTTGGCAAATAACTCACTTCTGAATCTGTAACTCCAGCTGCTAGCTCTCAAAACAAAACCAGTTTCTATGCCCAATAGGTCAACTGATATATCCTCTTATAAGTCCTGTCATCTCAACACTGCTTCTCAATTTAACTGCTTCACTGCAGCTCTGTTTACTTTCCAAATGCCAAGCCTTGGTCAATGCTGAGGAGGCAACAGAGTATGGAGGCTACAAGCACATCAGTGGTGTCTTCCACCCCATGTGTAACTCCCAGGTCTAAATCCTGGCTTACCACTTACAATTGGGTTACCTCCACATGTTATTTAGCCTCTCTGTGCCTCATCTATAAAAATGGACATGATATCCCGTCTACTGACCAGGTAACAGGAAAAGAAAAAATTGGCATGATAATACTAGTATGGACTTGACAGAACTACCATGAGGACTGAATGAGTGAGCATTTCTAAAGCCCTAAGACCAGTTTCTAGCACATAACAAGCCTTCTAAAAGTGTTCATTAAATAAACCCACTTCCACCTTTGGGTGGCATCCAGTAACTCTCCTTTCTCCATCTTCTTCTCCTGGATCATGTCCTGCCTCCCCCAGGAATCTCTTCCTTATGACATCAGCACACAGTGGTCCCACCATTTGTCAGTTACAAATAACACATGGACTCGATGAAGATCTGTTCCCTAATTAGAACATAGCTGCTGTATTCATTTTTTTCTCCCAGTTATTTAGGCATATATTGTGGTATTTAAAAATACTTTGCATAAGTTTAAGGTGAACAACATGATGTTTTGATATGTGTAAACACAGTGAAATGGTTACTACCCACAAGCAATTTAACAAACTCATCACCTTCCATGGTTACCTGTTCTGTGTGTGTGGTAACAGCACTTCAAATATACTTTCTTAGCAAATTCTCAGTATACATAATTCTTGGCCATAGTTCTTCGGTTGTACATTAGCTCTTTAGACTTATTCATCCTGCACAAGTGCAAGTTTGTACCATTTGATCTACATCCCCCCGTTTCCTCCCAAATATTTGTAATTTTCCCTAGCATGGGCATCCTTAGGTATTGATGGAATTAGTCTTTATTAATCCTCTAAGATCATAATATTAATAATTCCAGCAAAGCCCAATGCTAAGTATCTACTAGGCACTTGCAAATAGTGATTAATCAGTCCACACAGTTGTTTTGACACACACAAAAAAGAAACAAAAGGAAAAGATAATGATGGAAAAATATAGCAAGTGCTGAGCCTGAGAGAGTGGGATCATGTCCCCCAGCCCTCTCAACTTCCTGTCCATGACATTCTTCACAATTTTAATTATTTGTTTAATGTTTGTGCTCTCTTCTAGAACATGACCTCCATAAAGGTGAAGATGGTGTCTAAAATTACATGGGAAACAATATTCTAGGGAAAGTATTTCTTTTGCTCCCATCATTCTCAGCTGACTTTTTGTGGCTTCCCTCTGGTGATGCCTCTGACCATGGGTATTTACAATATTCATGTGCTGGCACAGAACAGACTGGGTGTAAGAGAAGCTGGTTTATTGTGAACCACCAAAAATCACTAGTAGATTTGTGCAAAGAGAACTATTCACACAGGGCTAATAAGTTACTCTCTGCCAAAAGTACAACTCTAGAGATTTTTTAATAACCTAGACCTGAAATTCAACATGAAGGAACTGGATGCTCCACCTTAATTTCATGAATTGTTTCTTTTCTGACACAAAGAGAAATCTACATATTTAGCTCAGTCTTCAAATAAGAGTGATGGAGAAAGAAACTAAAATTATCATAATTTACCATGTCACCAAGCACGGTTTGTCTGCATTTTATCCAAACATACATTCCGTCATTTGACTGGGTTGGAATAAAGTACCTTAAGGGTAGCTGACATTTGATTTGTTTCCATTAATTTATAGGACTAGAGAAATCAAAAATGTAACAACCACAAATTACTCTGGTGACATTTTATCTGTTTTAAACATTTAGCAGAGTAACAGTGAATCGGATGTCCTATTTCAATACAGCTCATTTGCCCTGGAAAAAAAATACAGCGTTTGGTAAAAAGATTGTTTATAAAAAGTCAAAAAGCAACTGATCTATATCATTGCCTGTTGGAGAATAGGCCATAATTACCTACAGTTTCATACTGTGCTTCTCAAAAGAGATCCTTTAGAATGGCCTCTAAAGTAAATGAAAGACCCTATAACAAGACATAGATGGATAAAAACTATTCAGAAGGAAAATCTTGAATGTTAAAAGTGTTCAAGTTCAAAAGTCTTGTATTGCTGATCAATGAGGCAGCACACTTCAGCTAAAGATTTATTGTTCTCTCTAAACACTACCTCATTAAGGCACCTATTAAAATATAATTTTCAAAAAGTTAAAAACATGATTCTCAGATAAATACAAAATGAACACATATCACATATTCCATTCCACTCATTGATTAATGAGGGAACCAGCAAGTTATTAACACTCATTCAAAGAAGAGTTGAATCAGACAGCCAATAGAAAGCTGAAATAAATTTACTAAGTTACAAAACTGGCAAGTGTCCTGCTTGGTAATAAACTGTAACTTTGGGGATGGCCTATTTTATGGTAGAAATTATTTGCTTTGCCCTCAAACAAACTCAAGTTGCATTGTTATCAGTTTTGCACAAGCTAATTTCTACCATTATGGAGTTGTGAAATTGTCTATTCACTAGAAAATCAGAAGTAAAACAAATATGTCCCTTATAAAGTAAGATAATTCTAGCAGGGAGGGGATTCTTTCATTATTGAAAGAGTATTCAGTGATGCTATTTTAATCAACTCAGACTCCAATAACAAAATACCATAGACCAGGTAGCTTAAACCATAGACACATTTCTCAGTCTGGAGACTGAAAGTCCAAGAGCAAAGAACCAGCAAGATAGGTTTTGTTCTCAGGCCTCTTCTCTTGGCTTGTATGAGGCTATCTTCTCACTGTGTGCTCACTAGCCTCTTTGTATAAGCTCTTCCACCTCCCTTCTTATCGAAGTACTAATTCCAACATCAGGGCTTCAGGCTCATAACTTCATCTAACCCTAATCACCTCCTGAAAACCCCATCTCCAAATACCATCAGATTTGGAGTGAGGGATTCAACATGTGAATCCAGGAAAAAACATTTTGTCCACAACAATTGCCTTTAGAACATACCAATTCAAAATTGAGGAAAAATTCAAAAATATCAGAAATCCTTCTGAGGGAATACTTGGGAGAAAGGGTGCTCTACAGGAGAATTAAGTACACTGTGAGAGATTCCAGATAGATATGGTGAATTTGTGAGTGAGGAAAAGAAAATAGAAATGAATTCTCACTTCTCAGCTGGCCTTAAAGATTCTTGGCCTTTTATTTGTATGACTCTGGCCATCAATAAAGCGGCAATAACACATATGAGAACATTATCTGTGTGTGCCTTCTATGCATCAGTCACTTTATGTTTTCTGCCTTGAATGCACACAGTCATCCTGCTGTGTGCATTATATCCCATAGACAGGAAAATGACTTGGTGATGAAGGTTTGCTGACTTGCTCAAGGCCACTGCTAGCAAATAGCAAAGCCGGAATTGAATCTAGTTCAGTCTGGTTCCTTTGCACTTGATTCACTCAGCAACACTTCTCCAACTCCACATGTCACCTGCTAATGCTGCAGTCACAGCAAGACACACACATGAATACATTCACTGTCTGAGCCCTATCTAGGAGACAGGAAACCCCACACAATACACAATGGCCCCTGGTCCCCTTAGTTGAGCAGAGAAAGACAAGGAGAAAAGCAGGACCTCTATGGAGGACACCAAGACCTCCGTTCTGGCAATTTTCAATCAGGTATGTCCATCTCCAAAGGGCCTGGAGATGGAAATTTGCGAAGTGTCAACACGCAGAAGTTATTTAATGTGATGCACTCATTCCTCCAGAATACTTCTCTGTAAGAATAATCATCAGCTCAATAAATCCCCAACAATAAAAAAAAGACCTAAAAAAAAAATAATTAAATAAATAAATAAATAAAAGAATAATCATCAGCATAACAACCAAGCCTGAAGTTCAGGGATATGGTCATGCACATTGTTAAAATACTGAAATAATTCTGCATCAGTTGATTAGTAGTGGCTGCTTAAGACTTCCAAAAGCCATCTGCTTTCCCAGCCACATCAACATCAGGCACAGCAGAGATATCCAGGCACTGGAAATTGAACTCTATTCAATTCAGGTATCATCCTTGATATTAAGAGGTACTTAGCCCATGTCAGGAACTATGCTAAGCCCTTTTGTTGTTTGTTTGTTTTTTGTTTTTTCTGTTTGTTTGTTTTACCTCCTCTCCTTTTTAAAATTTAATTTTTTTAATTTTTTTATGAAGCCCTTTGTTTGATTGCCTCACTCAGTGTTCACAGCCACATTTTGTAGTAAATATTAATATCATTCCCATTATACAGTTGAAAAAACCAAGGTTCAGAGAGGGCAGTAACTAAACTTAGGCTACATAAATACTGAGTCACAGAGGCAGGACCTGAGTCCAAGACATCTAACTTTGGAGTCTCTAAATAGTTCTGCTTCCCATCCTTCCCTGTCCTTACCTGGGTGACATAACAGGCCTCATCAGGGGACAGGGATATATTCAGCCCACAGCCTTAATTTCCTATCTTGCCATGATGATGAGTGAACAAAGGTCTTTCCTGAGACTTAGCTCAAAGCTGCTACTTATGTTCAATACATCATGGTTATTTACTTCCTCCAAATTCTCCCTTGTAAGGGATGACAAGAATGGAAAATTATTTTATCTGCTCCTTCATGACACACTGTCTAGAATATTTGCATTCCCATATGCTTTCACTAGAGGATCACTGTTTCACCTGTCACACTTGGTGGCACTTAACTAACTTGAGTGTCTGAGGATCCCCATTCATACATCAAGAAAAATATTCAAAGATAGAAACAGCATGGTCTCATGGGTGATTTTTCTTTATTTCAAAGCCATAATATTATAGTTCAGTAAGAATGGCAAAGAAGAAGAAAAAGAGGAGGAGGAGGAGGAGAGGGAGGAAAAAGAAAGGGAAGAAGAAGAGGAGGAGGAAGAAGGGGGAGAGGAAGAGGAGAAGGAGTAGATAAAATTTGAAAGTAGAAAGGCTCCTTAAAAGAAAGGTCTCACACCTCGACTCCCATTAGAGAAGTTCTGATACATGCTACTTCATGGACTAATCATGAAGACATTATGCTAAGTGAAATAAGCCAGACACAAAAGGGAAAATGTATGATTCCACTTACAAGAAATATCTAGAATAGGCAAATTTATGGGGACAGAAAGTAGAATAGAGGTTACCAGAGACCAAGGAATGGGAAAAATGGAGAGTATTATCTAACTCCATAACTCTGAGTTTCTATTTGAAATGATGAAAAAGTTCTAGAAATAAATAGTAGTTATGGTTGCACAACAATGTGAATGTACTTAATGCTACTGAATTACACACTTAAAATGGTAAATTTAATATTATACAAATTTTACTATAGTAATTTTTTAAATTGCATATTCCACAAACTGTTCATATCATAACAATTAACAAAACTTGGCTATGTTAAAACAATTACAACAAATGTTAAGAGGGTAGAGCTTATAATAAGTGTTTTTATCACACAAAAAATAAAAATATAAGGAAAGAATGAGAGAGAAATAGATGAAAGAAAGAAGGAAGGAAGGGGAGAAAGAAAGCAGAAAGTGCTGTGTTTATAGGCATTATTAATTCTCTGAGAAAAAAGGCCTGAGTTGTAGTGTTTGTTAATTTTTGTGCTGTGAATACTCCCACAATGGCCAGTCTCAAACTGCCAACATGGCATCATTGAATGATAACTTGGGAAAATGTGGACACAACTGTCTCCCACACATCATGGTTCTCTCCCTTTTGCCCTTCTTAGTTTACTCCACAGCTCTTATCTGATATATTACATATTTGCTTGTTAATTTATTTGTGGTATGTTTTCTACCTCAACTAGAAGGCAAGCTCCACAAGGGCAGGAATTTTGTTTTGTTCACTTATAGGTCCCCAAAGTCTGGAACTGTAGTTAGCATAGAATAGGTTGTTAATGTATATTTGTTGATTAAATAACGTGGGGACAACTGTGGTGCTTGGAGGTGAGAACTAAGATTACCAAGAAGAAAATATTGTGTGCAGATACAAGTCATAAATTACTGTATAGAACATCAAGTGATGAACCAGCAAAGTTAATGAGAGTCAAGGGCTATTATCTTGTTGACCCCAGCATTCCCAATTCTTAAAATGACACTTAATAAAACATAGGTATTCAATGAGAATCTGTGGAGTGAATGAAAACTAAGGATAAAAAGCAGAACTATCATCAGTTCCAAGCAGATAGAGTTTTCTCAATGAATTTCATAAGTGGCAGTCTTATACATTCTTCATGGTATTTTGAATATCTTGGCAAGTGACATTCATGCAAAGAATCCAGGATAGGAATGACAAATTCATGATATTTCATTGAGTTTTACACAGGTTCAGGATACAATGTTTATTACCAGTCAGGATTCAATGCAAAAGACAAAAATTACCCAAAGTAGAACACCAGATTGAATACTTACTAAATCAGTTTAAGAGCCAGAGGAGCTTTCCTCCAATTTCTCACTGTGGCTGATGTGATCAGAGTTTAAAAGTTTATATAGCTATCACCACTGCCATGAATTTCAAAGCCACTTCTTCTGCAAACCCAGTAACCTCAGTGGAATGTGAAATCCAGCCACTGTTAAAATTTATTTCTGTTAGAGCTTAACTATCTTTCTACACTCTATTGAAAAATGACATTCAACATCATTTTACCTTTCAGATCTTTCTACACTCTATTGAAAAATGACATTTAACATCCTTTTATCTTTCAGATCAAGTTCATCAATTGACTGGATCTAAGCTTCATTCAGGACCCTAGCTGCAAGGGAGTCAGGTTAATGTCTTATTTTTAGCTTTCCAACTTCTTTAAATAGAAGGATGGCAACCTGAAGATTGAAAGAACCAATCCAAATAAAAAACAAAAGCCAAAATTAGCCATTCTACTAAAAAATAATTAACTCCCTTTCTAAAATCACTTACTAACAACAAAAACTTTTCTATTTCCATCTTACTTGACAGATTCTAAGTTTATAAACTGATCACTCTCCAAATATAAACATGGATTTAGGAGTCTAATAAAAAAACCTAATTGCAAACACATTTATTTATTTGTGTGGATGTTATGAAAAGACTTCAGATAAGTTTGCTGCACAAACAAGAGGTTGATCTTAGATGGTTTTTAATATTGCTATAACTCTTGAATCTTTTTCTCCTTGACTATAATAAAGTAATGAAACAATAGTGTTGAAAATAGCTTCATTCTGGTATTCATGGTCACCCATGCTTTGTTCCCTTTTAATGGCTACAACAAAAATAGAATTTGACATCAACAGAGGGAAATGACAAAGGAAAAGAGAAAGGTAAATGAGCCTAACTATAAATACCAGTTCTTAGAATGAATTTAAGTGTCAAAACATGTTCAGAAAATGTATGTGATAATCAAAGCACCTATTTATTTCCTAAGTCACACTAAGGAGAATGAAGGAGAAAAAACATTTCTTAAGGAATATATTAAAATGTTCTTGTCAAACATGCTTTCAGCATTGATTCTATTATTACTTTTGAGCCATGACAGGTCACCAACACTGCATAGTTAAAAAAGACTATTGGTCTCAACTGAAGTTTCATTCACTGTGTATTACTGATGAACCAGCAAACAAGGCTTGCAAAAGGTATGCCTATGACACTGAAAACAAAGTCTGGTGAGTTCATGGGGATCTTGAGCCTTTTGTTCTTGGAAGAGTCAACCCAAAGTTTGGTGGTCTCTATAGCCCAGGTGGACTAAGGGCAGAGTCAGAGTCACACAGAACTTTAGGCCCACCAGTTTGTCTTCTATTTTAGGCCAAAGTCGGGGGCAAGATATGTCAGAACTCATGGGTCTAGTTTATTAAAATAGATATACATATAGTTTGTTAAACTAGGTATATATAGTTTTATTAAACTAGATATATATAGTTTTTTAAAAATATATATAGTAATAAACTATATATATCTGCATTTAAAAAAATCTGGCATCTATTATGCATTTTACAAATGTGGTTTGTAAGAACTACTATGAATTGGATGATATTATTATCCTGATTTTACAAATGAGAAAACTGAGGCACAGAGAAATGAAGTGTTTCCCAAAGTCTCACAGCCAGAAGTAGCAAAGCAGGATTTGCACCGAGCTAGTCTGTCTCCAGATGCCATTATGCTATCCTTAATTGCTGCTGCAGCATGCTGCTTCTATAAAAGCATGTCTTATAATGCCACATTTGTATACATCCAAGTTCTTTCTAGTCCTGTAGGTATACTCAAGTTTTTAGTGCCGTACACCTGAATATGGCCTTATTATAACATGTATCTAAAAACAGTTTTATTTACTTTCTTTATCTCAAGCCAAAGCGGATGGATAAAATTCCTCCCTGGGTAGAAGAGATTTCATCCAGCCATTCACAAGCTGAAATGCTGTTAATTCCAGGTTGCCATATTCAGGCAAATGGACAGGTTTCATATTCAGGCCACCACATGTTTACTTTTAAAACATTTGTTTAAAACCTATTAAGTTCAGGGAATCTGCCAAAGTTGGTCATAAAGACATCAAACCCAAGCCTCATAGGTTTACAGAACATATTGACACACACTGCAACCATCCAGAGGTTCCAAGTGGTACTTAATTCAGATTCTGGTCATGTTGCCAGCCTCCACCTTTCAGCTCTATGATTCTAGTACTTCCCTAATAACACAACAAATTCCCAGAATTAGACCTGATTTGCCTTGATTGGCCTGCCTGGAGTCATAGAACTGGCTTGACCCAAATATCACAGTGGGGTCAGAGAGTGCTATCTGCTTCATTCTCCCCAACCCCATGAGTGGCAAGGCCCCTGGCTCTGTGGACTGAATATGCACCTCCCTACCTTCACCCCACATTTTTAAACTTAATATGGCAACTTGGAATTAACAGCATTTCAGCTTTTCGATAACGAAGGAATATATATATACACACACACACACACACACACACACACACACACACACACACACACACCCTCTGTACTAGGATCTGACAATTAAGTTCATGAACTCCTCCTAGAAAATGTGCTATATATCTTTATTCAATATACGATGGTTACCATTAAAATACTCCTGTTGGGAAGCTATGCAATGATGCCAATGCCTAGTCACTTTTTTTTTTTTTTTTGCACTTTTTGGCCAGGGCTGGGTTTGAACCCGCCACTTTCAGCATATGGGGCTGGTGCCCTACTCATTTGAGGTACAGGCACCACCCCCTAGTCCACCTTTTAAATCAATTTGGGACTCTTTCTGGAATGGCTATCAAAGTTGTCATTATATTACCCTTGATGCCCTGAATATCATAAAAATGTCTTTCTTTCTCCTCTAGTAAAGAAACAAGTCTTTAGAGCCCAGATCAGGTGAATAAGGAGGATGTTCCAATATAGTTATTTGTTTACTGGCTAAAAACCCCCTCATAGACAGTGCTGTGCCAGCTGGTGCATTGTCATAAACTAAGAGCCATGAGTTGTTGGCCAAGATTTTCAATTAAGATTTTCCTAGCTATTTCTCTGTCAGTTTTACTGGATCTGCTATGCTTCTCATAGTCATCTGACAATTTTGACACACAATTTGATGAATTTTTGCAATGTTTTCATCAGTTCTGTGTGTTACTGGCCACCCTGACCTCTTGTCATCAGTGATGCTTACCGTCCCATCAGGAAAACATTTAATCCATTTTTACACTGCCATTTTCTTCATGGTTATTATCCCCATAAGCTTGAACTTAAATGTCTCTGATTTTACTTCCACTCTTGCTAAGTTTAACAAGAAATTTAATATTTAATCATTGCTCTAATTTAAGCAACAACATTCTCACAATAGCACTCATAAACACACAACAATAATAATGAATGCCACCCAGCAAGACACCACTACACATCAACATGAACAGAGCCGTGAGACACTGATATTCCAAGGTTATGAAACCTTACCTAGTTGTTTGTACAGTTCTGTCAGTGTAAACACATGGTGACAAGTTTGCAAACTTAATTGTCAAGGCTTCATGTGTGTGTGTATACACACACACATATATATACATATATATTTAAATACACACACAAACACTATTGTTGCCAGAATTTCTCTCTATGCCAAATCCTTGATCTCAAGGTCCAAACAATGAAACCACAGACCATGTAGATGAGCAAAAAGAGTTTATTGACAAAGAAAGAAATAGATAAAGGAAAGAAGGTCAGTAGAAACTCTGGCAGCAGTGGTAGGGAGAAACCCAAATGGGAAGCCCCAGTGGGCCTTTTGCTAGGGGTTCATATACTGCCTGTGAGCAGGGGGATCTTGGGAATGCATGTCTGGAACATGTCACAGTTAGCCAGAGGTCAGCAGGCAGAAAACTGTCCTAAAATCAGCAAATGAATGTGGTCCTTACAGTCCCTGTCCAAGGTGAAACAACGTGGTATATGCTCAGAAGGGATTGCCCAAATGAAATACCAGTCAGGATGCTTTTCCCTGAACCTGCTTGAGTCAAGAGAATGTGGTCTGTTTGCCCAGGCCTAGAAAATGGGGATCCCTGGCCAGCCCTGAACAGGTGATCCTGTATCACTATCTTTCACATTTCCACATGTGAAATAGACCATGTCTCTAGTCAATATATGGACTGAGTTTTCAGGAGATTCTTTCAAAAGACTTGATCCAACTACCTTATATATTTCATTAATGAAACAAACAAGTTTGCTAATTTTACTGTTGTCTTTATAATAGTTTTTAAGAGAAATGACACCTAATATAAAGATACATGGCCTCCATCTCATTTCTAAGGGCCTTTGCAGTTAGCTCCATGTAACATCAGAAGGTTCCATTTATAGCAGTTTATATTTTCAAAGGACTGGAGAATGTCTCACTTCTGGCATGAGTGAAATAAAACATGCAGAAAAATCATTAATTATATGACTCAGCAATACTTATCTTTTTCCATCTAACCTCTGAGAGACTATTTTCTCCTTATATGAAAAAAGCTAAAGATGAAACATGACCCCATTCAAGTCACCCAGTGTGGAGTCAGGAGTATAGCAAGAAAAGTTCCTAAGTGACAACAGAAAACACAGCTCCTGTTCTGAGCCTCCTTCCCACTTCCCATTCTAAGGCCAATTATGTAATCTCAAGCACATATAAACATGCCTCTAGGCATTACTTTCCTCTACTATGCAGTGAAGGTGCTGATCTGTGTGTCTCAGATTCCTTCTTCTGAGGCCACTAAAACTGGTCCTGGATGATGACAAGGTTAGCAAAAAAAATGGCTGAATTTTGAAGTAAAGTACAGTTTAATTTCATTATTTTACAGAACCAAAATAATTCTTACTAGAAGCACAATGTCAGCAGTCAGAGAATGAAGCAAAAGATTGCACTCAGAAATAGGGTAAGGCTATAGTAATGAGGCACAGGAATAGCCAAAGCAAACTTCTCCAACTGCACAATGGCAACCAACCCTGGCAGGGTGCATTAATCACTTGAGTACTGGGAGTGAGCCTAGACTGTACCCTCCACTACTAGATTATTAACACCTTGAAAAATATCAATACCTCTTGCTCACAATAGAATATTCAGGGCGTACCACTGTGTCTGAAATACCAAAAAGTACTTTTAATGCAGGATAAATAAATGAGTCAATAATATGTGTAATAGCCAATATTTAGACAGTACTTACTACATGTTAGAAACTGTTCTAAAGGTTTTTTATTTGTTAACTTGGTCAGTTCTTGCAAAAAAGCAGAGGAGGCAGATAGAGGTATTATTCTTATTTGTCAAATCAGGAAACTTATATGCACAGTATGTGATGAGTTACTGTTTTAAATAGAAGTCTCACTCAAGAATCGCTGCTCCTGGACTCGGATTAAAGATGGCGGCTGAGTAACAGCTTCCCTGTAACTGGGCCTGGCGAATCTGGGGAGACAAGACTCCAGACATCTCTGGCCGGTGGGACCTGCCTACAATCATCCCTTTGAGGACACAGAGAGCCAGCAA
>CAUYPK010114075.1:0-78302 GCA_963574355.1 Loris lydekkerianus | reverse complement strand
ATCACACTGGTTAACATAGCCTTCCTGGCATTTTCTTAGTTATTGTGTTAAGACATTTACATTCTACATTTACTAAGTTTCACATATACCCTTGTAAGATTCATCGCAGGTGTAATCCCACCAATCCCCCTCCCTCTGTCCCCCTCCCCCCTCCCAGGGGCTGCTTTTTCTTTCTGCTACTCATTCTGAAATTCCATCATAAAGTTGAATATCTGTCTTCAGTCATTTTCAGTCTGCTGTTGTTAGGCCCATTTAGTGAATATTTCCTTTCAGTTACTGTATTTTGTAGCTCTGATATTTACCATGGTTTTTTTGTTAAAACTTACTGTTGGGCAGCACCCGTAGCTCAGTGGGTAGGGCAATGGTCACATACACTGAGGCTGGTGGGTTCAAACTGGACCTGGGCCAGCTAAAACAACAGTAACAACTGCAACAAAAAAATAGCTGGTGTTGTGGCTGGCACCTGTAGTCCCAGCTACTTGGGAGGCTGAGGCAATTGAATCACTTGAGCCCAAGAGTTTGAGGTTGCTGTGAGCTGTGACGCTACGGTACTCTATGTAGGGCGACGGCTTGAGACTCTTGTCTCAAAAAAAAAGAAAAAAAATACTTTTACTAATTATTTCTGTAATTTATTATTGTATCATAGTTGAAATTTAAGGTGATGTTTGAAATTGAGGTAATTTTTTTAGTGTTTTGTTCTTCGTTTATGCTTATTCTGAAATTCCATCATCATGTTCAATGACTGTCTTTGGTCATTTTCAATCTGCTGTTAGTAAGTCTACAGAGTTTTATACTTGGATCCATGTGCAGATTAGTGATTGCACTCCAATAGAGAGCTACAACCATGCCAGGCGGTTTTTAAAGAATTTCTTCAGTCTAATTTCTGACAGTATTTGGTTGTTGTCCAGTAGCTTAGATGAAAACCTTGTTTATTTATTTATAAGGAGCAGAGCATTGGCTTATATAGGCCTTTTATTATTTTCTCAAACCCCCATTCTTAGTCCTATTCATTTTTTCTATAAATGTATTTTGAAGAACAAGCTTAAATATATGTATTCTTTTTATAAAATTTTAAAAGCATGGAATGAATGTTACTAACCAGTTTGTTTGCATTCCTTACTTTTTTGGTTATAATCCAGACATTGAATGAGTATTTCTCACTTGATTTAACATAAGTAACTTTTAAAGTTTTAGATTACATGAAGACTTTATGTGTAAATGTCTGTTTTATTTATACTTACCTAATTTTAATGTATTTTTTACAAATTTTTTTAAAACTTTTTTTAGAGATGGGGTCTTGGGATGTTGAATAGGCTAGTCTAGTGTATCTGGCATTAAGTCATTCTCTTAGTAATTAGGACTATAAGCCACTATGCCCAGCTCAATAATTATTTATTAACTGCCAAAATGTTAGGTGGACTTACATCTTTATGTTTTTTGAGCCTTGCCCTAAATTCTGATGTTATTAATATTTTAGTGCATAAAAATGCTTCTTATTCATCAACTTGAGAATACTTTTTTTTTTTTTTTGAGACAGAATCTCAAACTGTAGCCCTGGGTAGAGTGCTGTGGCATCATCATAGCTCACAGCAACCTCTAATCTTGGGCTCAAGCTGTCCTCTGGCCTCAGTTTTTTCTATTTTTAATAGAGATGGGGTCTTGCTTTTTGCTCAGGCTGGTCTCAAACTCTTGAGCTCAAGCAATCCACCCACCTTGGCCTCTCAGATTGGAAGGATTACAGGCGTGAGCCACCGTGCCTGGCCCTGAAAACACTTGATATCAGCTGTGCTGGTTTTTCCTCACAAGAAACTTGCTAGTTCTTTGCAGATTCTCACATTATCTAGAGTTAACCACAGACCTTGTAGCTTACGTATTTATTACCCCAAGGGTGACCTTTCCATTCAGCTACAAGTAGGAGTCATCAAGTAATTCACATTTCTGTCCATCTTCAATGTAAATAAGGGGTACCATCACCCCCTCCCATGTTAAATAATTTGCTAGAACAGCTCACAAAACTTAGGAAGGGTACTTTATTTGCTATAATTATATTACTGGTTTATTATGAAGGATGCAACAATAAATACTGCCAGCTACTTGATGTGTTCATTAACCCAGACACTCCCTGTGTATTCTTAGGAGTATAGGGAGGTCCCAGTACATTAACATGATTAATTAAATCATTGTCCATTGGTGATTGAATTGAACCTCCATCCCTACAGTGATTGGGCTGTGAGGTTTGGAGGCTTCCATTATATCTTCTCAAGTTCCAAAAGCAAGAGTGGTCTCAGCTATGTATGTCTTGCTCTCTCTGGCATCTGGTATTATTGTGCTTAAAGGTCATATCATCATGTGCTCTGACATTTCCCTCATTACACATCCTATTTATTCATTATTTTATCTTCAGCTCCAATTTCTCATTTTCCCCATTTCTCATCACATTTTTCCACCTTGGGAAGAGACATTAGATTGAGTCACAGTGCTGGTTCAGATTGCAGGCAGTAGTACTAGTCTAGCAAGTGCATCCCCCTTAACTACTCCCATTCATAATAAGATAGGGTTACAGAGGTATAGAACTATAACACTAGGCAGTATAGCTACATTTACTTATAACCCACATGGAGTGAAGACACCAAACCATTCCATAATTCCATTAGGCATTAAGACACTGCAGTTTAAAAATAGAGTTTCAGTTTCTTGCTTTCAAATTATCTCTGATTCTAGCACCCATAGCTGTAGCCTTAGTTCTGTGATCACTACATCTATTTAGGAAGAAGAAAGTTAAGGTGATTTCAGGAAGAAAAAAATCATAGTATAATACCAGCATCTTTACCTACTCCTCTTCCCCAGGTGCTGCTGAGAATGGGAATCTATCTAGGGAGCATCCTCCCTAAGTTCCCCATATCCCTTCTGTTTATATCTTCTCTCATTTTAAATGAGCCGTGTTTATGAGTTCATGTGTAATTTCTGTATGTATAAAACCAACCTGTAACCTAGCCATGGTAAAACCGCTTGCTCAAGGCTTCTTATCTGTGGCTTCCGGCTGGTCTTGAACCTCTGAGCTCAGGCAATCCACCCACCTCTGCCTCCCAAGTGCTAGGATTACAGGTTTGAGCCACTGCGTGCGGCCCGCAGACTATACACTTTTAAGAGTTACTCAGTAGAACTTCCTGGAAAGGTCTTGTAAAAAATAAGTAAAATTAGGCTTGAAATAATTAGACCAGAAATGTCTACAGATCTGTGGCTTAAAAAGGTCACAGTGTGGAGAATATCAGATTCTATTATAAAAGAATGATTTTTGTGTTTGTTTTCCTGTAAGGAATAAAGGCAACTCTGTGTGTGTGTGTGTGTGTGTGTGTGTGTGTGTGTGTTCACACTTCATGGAAGGGGCAGACTATATACATTGGGGCAGGTTGTGTTAAAATTGATGAGGTGCTACATACATTGGAGCATATTAGTGAGGGATGGTGAGTCCAAAATCTCAACTCACTTGTCAGAAATTTTACCTTGTCTGGAAAACATCAAATAGGTTAAGTAGTTAGCTAAAAGCTCATCAATCTCTACTGGCCTGAGAATATAAAACATGAGAGAAATAGTATTATAAATAACAGATAGAGGCTAGGCACGGTGGCTCACAACTGTAATCCTAGCACTCTGCTCTGGGAAGCAGAGGTAGGTGGATTGCCTGACCAGCCTGAGTAAGAGGGAAACTGTGTCTCTAAAAAAATAGGCAGGGGTTGTGACAGGCACCTGTAGTCTTAGCTACTCGGGAGGCTGAGACAAGAGAATCGCTTGAGCCTAGGAGTTTGAGGTTGCTATGAGCTGTGACACCACAGCATATTACTGAGGGTGACAAGTGAGACTCTGTCTCAAAAATCAGAAAATAAATAAATAACAGAAAGAGGTCATTGAAATTTGTTCATAGATTCAATTACAATTGCACAGAGCTGTTTGTTTTGAAATCACTTACTTTAACCTTTTTCAATGATATTTTTATGTAGTTTTAAAAGGCTTTTATTCCTCATGCAGATGAACATAGTCTCCTATGTTGACAGTTCATAATTCTGACTGAAGCTTTTTTTGCATATTCTCTTTAATCATTTGGAAGATTTGGGGGAATAATCTCATTTTATATTTTCTGAATTGATAATGCAAGTCTCTGGACACTATGTAATAATCTTAATTTCTATCATATTATAAATGCATCTTTAATCATACACTTGTGTTTATTTTCTTTTTCTTTCTTTCTTTCTTTTTTTTTTTTTTTTTGTTTGTTTGTTTGAGACAGATTCTCATTTTGTGGCCCACAGTAGAGTGCTGTGATATCATAGCTCATAGTAACCTCAAACTCTTGGGCTCAAGCAATCCTCTTGCCTCAGCCTCCCAAGTAGCTGGGACTATAGGCACTCACTACAATGCCTGGTTATTATTATTATTATTATTATTATTATTACTATTATTATTTTGGAGTCAAGAGTTTGAAGCTGCCACCCTGGGTAGAGTGCCGTGATGTCCTAGTTCACAGCAGCTTCCCACTCTTGGGCAGAAGCTATCCTTTTGCCTCAGTTATTTCTATTTTTTAGTAGTGATGAGGTTTCAAACCTCGGCTGGTCTCAAATTCCTGAACTCAAGCTATCCACCTTCCTCGGCCTCCCAGAGTGCTCATGTTTATTTTCAGTGCATTCTTTCTCATACTTTCTATAGGTAGATGGCTAGATAATAATTTTGACAATCATGAACAATGATCACTTTAATTTCCTTAACTAACTCAATATATCAGCATTCAATAGAACCTCCATAGTTGTTTACCACCTCTCTACATTGACCACTTCTGTATTTTGACTAGTTTCTTACAGTCTCTTCAGTGGACTCTCTATAGTACACCACCTCCCTAAATTGACCATCTCCATATGTTGACCAGTTTGTTACCTTCCCTTGGGCGGTCAACTTACAGAGGTTCTAGTGTAGTTGTTTTCACTTATTTTAGTTTGCTTTGGGTGATGTCTATGTTCATTGACTTCTAATATTAGTTTTATTACAGTTCTTGTTAATTTTATTCACTTGGTTATTGTTCTCCCTGACAGATTTTTTTCTGTCAAGGTAATTTTTGTATTATTTTCTATAAAGGTAGTTATTTTTATCTTAATTATTAATGGATACCCTGTGGAGGTTTACCAACCTGTGTGTATACCATCACATTGAATCTAGAAAATCCCTTTTCCTTTTAGAGTGCCTTTCCATATAGCTTCCTTTGGAAAATGAACACTGTCATCGTTATTTTCTGGTCACATGAATTGGAATAAATCCAGGCTCTGCAGCTTACTGGATGTTTGAAAGACATTCTTCTTGTGCCAGAAGCATTGACATCACCAGTGAGCTGGTTAGAAATTCATGCTTCACCCCAGACCCCCTGAATCAGAATCTTTTTGATTAGATCAAATCATTTTAACTAGATCTCCAGTTTGTTGCTGTACACATTGATGCTTGAGATGTAATACCTCCTAAATATACACACCATCTCAAATATAGACACATTTATCCTGTATGATGTAAATGTTGCACTCAAAAAGATAAATGTTCGTCTTGATGCCCTTAATTTTATACTGTATCATTCAGATAACTAATATCTACAGTGGTTTTGTGGGTCTTGTGTCATCCTCTTTCCTCATATTTAGAGACTATATTATACAATTATTTCTATATTAAAAATTATCTTTTTGAGTAATTCCAGTCACTGGGATAGGGGTAAGAAACAGTATTCATATTCTTCTATAATTTCACCTAAAGTCAAATTAAGAACGCTTCCCATGGCCACTTTGTGAATACGCGTTTTTATTTTAGGAACTGTTGACGTTCAAGGATGTGACCATAGAATTTTCTCCAGAAGAATGGGCATGCCTGAACCCTACTCAGCGGAATTTATATAGGGATGTGATGTTAGAGAATTACAGAAACCTGTTCACTCTGGGTGAGCATAATTTTAATACACAATTTCTGTTTCAAGGATTTTATATTTCTCCTTTGTAGAATTTTTCTGGGGGAGTGTCTGCTTTATATGAATGAGTGTCAAATTTTTGTTTTCAAGGAAAACTTAAGGATATGTTAGTATAGAAAAAAGTCTCTAAAATGATTTATCTTGACATTACTCTTACTCTTTCTTGAGATGATCTGTAGATTAGTGGTAATTTCAGAAATTTAATGGCACAAAATGTTGTTATATGCACTTTAAAATGACAATTTCTATCATCAATTTTTGATTCACTAGTACTGGGTAATAAAGATAAGGACCCACAAATTTTATATACTTCCTCAATATTCTAAAGTTTCTGTCGGAAAATGATACTTTCTGATTAATTTTCTAAAGTATTCTGTAATGCTCTTTCTTCTCTACTTTGTGGTAGGTTGGTAATTGGAGAGTCCTAGCAAGAGTCATATTACTTTTCTCTAATAAAACAGGTCTTGCTGTGTCTAAGCCAGACCTGATCACCTGTTTGGAACAAAGAAAAGAGCCCTGGAATGTGAAGAGACATGCAGCAGTAGCAGAACAGCCAGGTAGGTGAGAGTGAAGGAAGCAAATGACACAGGTGAGAGGTCCAAAGGTCAAGGAGGAAGCCAGACCTGAAAATGTGGTTGGGAAGCTCTGCTGCAATGGAAATGGTTTCTTTCTCTTTAGTGTCAGAAATATGGGCATCTCTGTTTCCTGTTCTTAAGTTATCTTAGGGACTTGACTTTCTTTTCAGTGATCTTCCTTCACAGTTACACTGAGCGTCAAAGTCCTGTTTATGGCTAATAAGGGACTGCAGGATTTGATTGCTCTTCCGCTGCTTTTCAGGTTGCAAAAATATCTGTATTTTTGAGGAACTCTGTGTTTTAAATTTTTAAATTTCCCTTTTTGTTTCTTAATTTTGAGACGGAGTCTCACTTTGCCATGCCCAGTAGAGTACCATGGCATCATAATTTACAGCAACTTCAAACTCTTGAGCTCAAGCAACCCTCTTGCCTCTGCCTCCCAAGTAGCTGGGACTACAGGTGCACACAACACCCAGCTATTTTTAGAGATGGGATCTTGCTCTTTCTCAGGCTGGTCTCAAACTCCTAAGCTCAAGCAATCCACCTGCCTTGGCCTTCCAAAGTGCTAGGATTACAGGCATGAGCCACTGTGCCTGGTCTTTCTATTTAATTTTTAATAACTTATTTTATAATTTTCTCTTGTTTAGTATGAAGCTTACTTTGTGTCCTTTGCGTATATGTGTGTGTGTGTGACATAGACTTTCTTCACAAATAAAAGTTGTATAACTATATAATTATTGCATATAGTGTAAGGCCTATGATAATATATGCACATATCAAGTTTATGAGCATATCTAACACTTCACAGTTATCTCTTTTTGGTACTTAGAACATTTAAGGTCTACTGTTAAAGTACATTTTAAAATAAAATAAATATTAATAAAAATTTTTATAAATATTTATGATATTTATAAATAAATAAATAAACTATTTAGCTATAGTCACAGTGCTATACATCAGGCCCACATAACTTATTTATTCATCTTACAACTGAAAGTTTGTATTGTTTTAATGACATCTCCCTATTTTTTCCCAACTTTGTTCATTCTGCTTCTATGTATACAATACAATTGTTTTTAAATTCTTTATGTAAGGGCGACCATGGCATATTTGTCTTTCTGTACTTGGCTTATTTCAGTTAGCATAATATCCTCTAGTTGCATCTAAGTTGTTGAATTAATTGAATAATATTTTTAATTAATGAATAATATTCTGTTGCATAAATATGCCATATTTTATTTGTCCATTCAGCATTCACAAACATTTAGGTTGTTTTCATATCTGGGCAATTATAAATAATGTTGCAATGAATAGGGCAGCACATATATTTATTCAACATACTGTTTAATTTCTTTGGTTTTATACATGGAAGTGAGATTGCTGAATTCTATGTAGTTCTACTTTTGTTATGTTTTAAAGAACCTCCATACTTGTTTTCATAATTAATCTACCAACTCACAACTCACCAGTGTCCAGGATATTTTGTTCTTCACATCCTTCCAAAACGTGTTATCTCTTCTGTTTGATATTAGCCCTCCTTACAGATATGGATGAAATGGCATTTCATCATGATTTTGATTTGTAATTCCCTGATGATTGGTGATATTGAACACCTTTATGTATACTTGTTGGCCACTTGTATGTCTTCACTGGGAAAATATCTAGTCTTGCCCTTTTTTTTTCATTTGGTTTTATTGTAGTCATTATTATTTTTTTTTGATTTATATGCATTCCTTATAGAATTTGGTTATTAACCTCTTATCAAACATATGGTTTGCAAATGTTTTCTCCTATTTTATAAATATTATTATTTTATTTTATTTGCAGTGAACAAGCTTTTTAGATTGATGCAATCCAACATGTTTATATTGCTTTTATTTTCATACTTTTGGTGTCAGATCCAAAAAAAATCCATTACCAATATCAATACCAAGAAGGTTTTTCACATTTTCTTTTGTTATTTTTTAAGGATTCATATCTTACGTAAGTCTTTATTTTGAGATAATTGGAGAAAATGGTGTTAGAAAATTGTCATTTTTTTTCTTGGTGTATATCCAGTTTTCCCACCACCAATTATTGATTAGACTGTACTTTCTGCACTCTTGTTGTCTCTGTCAAGGATTAGTTGACTTTGTAAACATGGGTTTATTTCCTGGGTCTCTGTTCTATTCCATTGATGGTTGTGTCACTTTTAATGTACATACCATTCTGTTTTTATTTTATTTGTGTAGTTTTGTAATATAGTTTGAAATCCAAAAGTATGATGGGCTCAGCTCCCGTAGCTCGTTGAGTAGGGCGCGGCCACAAACATCAAGGCTGGCAGGTTTGATCCCAGCCCAGGCCAGCTAAACAACAATGATAACTGCACCCAAAAAATAGCCAGATGTTGTGGCGGGCACCTGTAGTCTCAGCTACTTGGGAGGCTGAGGCAAGAGAATCACTTAAGCCCAAGAATTTGAGCTTGCTGTGAGCTGTGACACCATGGCACTCTACCAAGAGCGACATAGTGAGACTCTGTCTCAAAAAAAAAAGTATGATGCTCCCAGCTTTGTTCTTTATCAAGATTACATTGACTATTCAAAGTCTATTGTAGTTCCAAAAATTTTTATGATGGTGTTTTTTACTCCTGTGAAAAATGCCATCAGAATTTTGATAGGGAGCTCATTGAATTTAGAGATTACTTGTATTATATGGCACTTTAATGGTAGTTATTCTTTCAGTTTATACATGGGATATTCTACACTTATTTGTCTTTTATTTATCTCATCATTAAATGCATGTATTGAAGCTTTTTCATCTTCTTGGTTAAATTTATTGCCTTAACATTTTGGTGTTATTAAAATTAGATGTTTTTCTTTTTTCTTTATTTCTATTGATGTATTGATGTATAGATATTTACATGTTTATTAATAATAGTTTGTTCATTTACTGAGTGTATGTTTTCATTTAAATAGTTTTTTGTGTATTCTGGTTTTCTAAGTATAAGATATTATCTACAACCAGTGACAATTTTTCTTTTTTATTTTCTATTTGGACAGCTTTTTTTTTCTTTTTTCATCTAATATTTCTGCTTAGGATTTCAATACTAAAATAGAAGCATTGAAGATGGGTGTAATATAGCCTTGCATTGGTGTCTGTGCATTTGAAAGAGCCAACACCTGTCATAGTTTTTATAAGCCGGTTCCAGCAGGTAAAGATCTTCCTTTCTTGGGGACCCAGGCTGATAGGATCTTCTCTGGGTTTATAGATAAAAAGAGTTATAACTAGGTCACAATTCTGCTGCTGTATATGCATTGAGGTCTGCCTATAGTGTTGACCTGATGCCTGGGGCTTGGGTAGTTGTGAATCATGTCTTATTAATGAGCAGACTAGATTGTGTTCATGACTTTCATCTGTAGGTCAGGCAGTTGCAGCTGGTTCTGCATAGGGTGTATCTTAATACCAGTTATATGGATGAGTGCAGCTCCCACTGAATAAGTGGGAGGCTTTCCAAGGCCACAGTATGGGTCCTTAGGTGGGCAGTACTGGCCAAGGACTGTGGCTGAATAGGCTAGAACTGAGTCACTGAACTGCTTCAGAGAACATAGTGAATACCAAGATCTGTAGGCCTGTCTTCATGACCAGAAATGGGCATCTCTCCCCAGTCTCTAAATAGGGAGGACTACTACTCCTAGATCATGACTGGGAGAAATTGGAGATGCCTATTTAGTAACTTCAGAATTCTTAGTGGGACCAAGTTGACTGGCCATTTCCTGGTATGTAGCCAATAGCAGGGGTCCTTAAGTTTGCCACATGTATTAGGGCCTGTCTTCTGACTATGACCCTTGCAGAGGTCCTCAAACTTTTTAAACAGGGGGCCAGTTCACTGTCCCTCAGTTGGAGTGCCAGACTATAGTTAAAAAAAAAAAAAAAAGAATAAATTTCTATGCACACTGCACATATCTTATTTTGAAGTAAAAAAAAAACAAAACGGGAACAAATACAATCACACTGCCTCATGTGGCCCGCAGGCCGTAGTTTGAGGACCTCTGGGGGCTTCAGGAGTGTTTTTGCAACTTCCATTTTGGTAGATGGGGTCTTACTGTGTCACCGGGGCTAGTGTAAAACTGTTGGACTGAAGTGAGTGTCTCACCTCTGCCTCTTAAGTGTTGAGAATACAAATGTGAGCCACTGTGCTGGGCTGTCATGAAGGCAGTTATTTCCATAGAAGGCTACGAAGTGTTTGTTGCTCTGGGGAGATGAGCAGGGGACTTCCTAATCTACCATTTTGCTGATTTCACTATATATTTTCACTTTCTGTTTGTTCTGTATTAAATTTTCAGTAATTTTAGATTTAAATATTCAGGACAATATGCTAGAATTTCATATTATGCAAGAAGTAAATTAGATAATCAGCAGGCATCTTATTTACTAAAAGATGTACTTGAAAGTTTATTGTAGGCAGAAAGGAATCACTAGCATTGTCATCACTTTTAGATAATTTATATATCTAAATTATAATTTTCCCCAAGTGTTTATTTCACATAGCAGTGACTCTCATCACATTTCACAAAATTCATATTTTTACAATTTTGGAATGTAAGTTTTTTTGGTTCCAAAGGGTGAAATACAGCCTTTTCAGTATATACACTTATCAGTGTTACAAAACATCTACAACACATGGTATGTACTGAAGTGTGTAGTTCTTACAATTTACACACATATATGTATATATTATTGTTACAAATTCCTGACACATTTTATCATTGTGTAATATCAAACTTTGTTTCTTAAGACAGATTTGAGCTTAAGTACATTTTGTCTTATGTAAGTAATTATGGCCAGCTGTACCACTTGTTACAGTTGGCATGGATTGGCATGGAAAAAACCTCCTTTTATTTTCTGCCTATTTGGCTCATTAGAGGTAAAATGAGTCTCTTATCAGCAGAATATTATAGAAACTCATTTATTCTTAATTCAGCCATATTATCTTTTTTTAAAAAATTTTCATCTATATTTTAAGTAATTATTGAAACAAATGAAGTAATTCTGGCTATTTTAGCACTCTTACTGCTTTCATTTTTATTTTATTGACTTTGTAGTTAATTGCTTTGCTTCATTTCTCATTTTCTTTCATATTACATCTGTACATATTTTCTTTTGAAACACTTTAAGGTAATGGAGAGTACAAAAACTTCTGAAAGCTGTAACTATATAGTTCAATTTCACGAGTCAACTTTGACTGACATCCTCCACTTATTATCAGTGTGACAGTTATATCATTTTATGTTGTACATGTATTAATAGAGAACTTTTATAAGTTTTTTTTTAATATATATTTTTAAAGACAGAGTCTCACTTTGTTGCACTTGGTAGAGTGCCATGGCGTCATAGCTCACAGCAGCCTCCAGGTCTTAGACATAGGTGATTCTCTTGCCTCAGTCTCCCGAGTAGCTGGGACTACAGGCGCCTGCCACAATGCCTGGCTATTTTTTTGTTGCTGGGGCCAGGTTTGAACCCAGCACCCTCAGTATATAGTGCCAGTGCCCTACCCACTGAGCCACAGGTGCCACCCAAGAACTTTTAAAAGTTTTGAAATAACGTGTTTAAACTTAAATGTGTTATAAAAGCTGAATTACATTAGTACAAACCCCACATTTATGAAAATGATTGGTTTGTCTGTTTCAGTTTACTGCATGTTAGCATTTCCATCTATTGTCATCAGACTTTACTTGACTGAAAATATAACTTACAACTTCACATCATATTTGATAATATTTATGTAGTTCCTGTACTTAGGAATGCAAGATTTGACTTTGCTTCTTAAAGCTGGATTACTGTCTTTCTCTTCTGTATAAGAGAGAAAGATGGGTATTTATTAATAAGTAAAGGGAAGAGTAATTGCTAATGATCTCTAAGATCATTTAAATGCCTAATTCTTAATTTTTTATTAAAGCTTTTTAGGAATAATTATAGTGTGTTTTTATGAAATATTACTGTCCTATCTATATTCTAATTATTCAAAATCATGGATGCCCAGCCACCCTTGAAAATGACACTGATGTAAAATTCTTCAGTAACTTGCTTCGTTTCTTCAGAATTTTGTGGGCTAAAGTTTCTTTTAGTTTTGTAATTTTATAGTTCTGTTTCGTTTTTTAAAGTAGGGCACCTCCTATCAGTCAATGTTTTTACCTTTTACCTATATATTATAAATGTGTATGAAAATGTTCAACTGTATGCTTTAACACAGTGTGGGGCAAGTGTTAAATATATAATCCCAGCTACTTGGGAGGCTGAGACAAGAGAATTGCTTGAGCCGAGAGTTTGACGTTACTGTGAGCTATGACACCAGGACACTACCGGGGCTGACAAAGTGAGACTCTGTCTCAAAAAAGAAAAAAAAAAAAAGAATTAAATATAAACCAGGTATATATCTGTTTTCAGTATAAAAACCTATATAAATATTACTTATAATTGTTTTTGAACAGTATTTTTTTTTATTCTTGGTTGGTGATCAGTGGTTATTTTATCTTGTCCGGGTGAATAATTATAAAAATTGTCTTAATTTCAATATATACTTATTAGTGGATAAGTAAAAAATTATGTTTATGTGAAACATTTGTGTAATTTGAAGATAATTTTTGAAAAACTTCAGAATTCTATTTTTGGTGTTATTGTTTGTTTTTGATTATAAAAAACATGACATTTGGCTTGGCCCCTGGAGCTCAGCAGCTAGGGTGCCGGCCATATACACCAGGCCTGGCAGGTTCAAACCTGGCCTGTGCCTGCCAAACAAAAATGACAACTGCAACAACAACAAAAATAGCTGGGCAATGTGGCAGGCACCTGTAGTCCCAGCTACGTAGGAGGCTGAGGAGAGAGAATTGCTTAAGCCCAAGTGTTTGAGGTTGCTAGGGCACCATAACACAACTCTGTTTCCAAAAAGAAAAACAAAAAGAGAAAAAACATGACTTTTGCATTTTTAAATAATTTAGTTCTGCGGTTTAGTCATGTTAAGGATATAGATACTCAACATATGTCTCTAGAACATTTTTATCTTGAAAAACTAAAATTGAGTATATATTAAATAAGTACCTATTTTTCTTATTGTCTATTGCTTTACAAACACTAGTTATCATTCTTTTGTTTCTAAAAACTACTTTATACTCTTTATACAAGTAGATTTTAAAGTACCTGTTTGCTTTTGAAAAGTGGAGTAATACTCCATTTTTATGTCACAAGTTATATTTACTAATTTTGTTGAGGTAAGTTTGTGTTGTTTTTATATGTTGGCTTTTGTGAATAATACATCAGTAAATACAGATGTGCAAATAATTCTTTGTTTCATCATGTATGTGAGGGTTTTGTTTTCTTCATTCATTTTATTTCATTAGTAAAGTTGTCTGCCCTTCTGTCAGTACCAAACTGCCTTCAGTATTATATCTTTGTAACATAACATGTCTTGAAGTCAGAAAGTGTGATTTTTTTTTTTTTTAAGGTTGTTGGGCTCTTTATGATACTTTGGCATTCTGTATGATTTTTAAATAGCTTTTTTTCCCTAATAATATGACATTGAAAATTTTAAACAGGTTGCGTTAAATTTGTAGATCATTTGGGATAAGTAAATGTACACGTGACATCTTCACAATATTGAGTTTTCTTACTCATTAATAAGAACATGCTCAAAAGTGTGTCATTTAATTTATATTTATTTGTGGATTTTCTAGATTTTCTTCTGATTTCTAGTTTTATTCCATTTTGGTCATCAATAAAGGTCTATAAGATTGTAATTTTTACAAATTTATAAATAATTGTTTTGTGGCCTAAAGAGTTCTATGCAGGATAGTATTTTGTGAGCTATTGAGAAGATTGTGTATTCTGATGCTTTAGTGTGGAGTGTTCTTTATATGTCTATGAGGTATAATTGTTTTATCATGCTTTTAATTTGTCCTCTTAATATAATGTCTTGCATTATTATTTATTGATAATTACGTAAAATGAGGTGTTGAAGTATCTTACCATTATTGTATTATGTATTGCTTGCTTCAGTGCCGTCAATGTTTACTTTATATATATTGCAACCCTGATTTTAAACACACACATATATTGTATATGTATACAGTAGAACCTCTGTACATTGACTACCCAAGGGACTATAACAGCTGTTCAACCTGTAGAGGTAGTCAGTGTAGGAATGTGGTCAACTATGGCGGTTCTGCTGAATATAAAGTATGTTAGATTTTATATCTATATAAAAGTAAATCATAGATTTTTCCTAGTGAGAGTCCTTTTATTATTAATATCCTTTGATTTTGTGACAGTTTTGACTAAAATATGTTTTATGAAATAGCACAAATTTTGTTTCAAAATATATTGTCCCTAGTTGTGACTTCCCCTTATCTTGAACATTTGCATGGACTTCCTTTTTTTGACCTATTTTTGTCGTTACCATATATACTCGAGTATAAGCCGAGTTTTTTCGGCACAAAATTTATGCCGAAAAACCTGAACTCGGCTTATACTCGGGTCATACAGGTTATTTGATTCGGTGCGCGCACACCTAATCAAATGCACGTAGTCTCCAGTCGTCTTCTGCCGTCTGCTTGAGGGGGCACTTTGTATGAGACCGACAACAGTCATGATGATATCTCCGAACTCAGTGATGATGACAATGTCTATGTTGATACCCTCACATCAGATACAGCTGAAGCTCTGTTTGGACATACAGATGAGGAGGAGGAGGAATCCAGTTTTGAAGGATTTTAACCTTTGTGATTTAGCTTGATTACCTGTTAAGCTAAGTGCACCGAATCAAATAACCTGTATGATCCGAGTATAAGCCGAGTTTGGGGGTTTCAGCACAAAAACTCGGCTTATACTCGAGTATATAGGTAAGTCCTGAGACATTTGATGGAACTACTGAGGTGAAAAACTCTTCCCATGGGAGACTTTAAGCTGTGAAGATGTAGCCTAGAACTGTTCAGCCCTTGTGGCTGCCATTCTTGGGAGTCTACTCAAAGCAGAAGCCACCACGCAGGGCTGCAGAGACAGCCCCAAGGTCAACTTCAACCAGGAGTTCTGGAAGGGAGCATGCTGCCTGGACTTGCCAATGACAAGAGCCAGGCAGCCCCCTTTGTGGCCTGGACTAGTTTGTTTTTCAGTATCTTTTTTCTTCTTTGTGTGTGTGCGCGCGCGTGTGTGTGTTTTAGAGACAGAATCTTGCTACATTGTCCAAGCTGGACTTGAACTCCTGGGCTCAAGGGATTCTCATTCCTCAACCAAGTGGCTGAGACTATAGGCATGTACCATCACAGACTAGTTTACTTTTGAAACTAATTTTGACCCAAACCAATACTCCCAAGAATGAGTATTCGTGGGCTGGGCATGCATTAAGGACATTACACACAGTATCTCAGGATTACACAGCAACAGGATGAGGGAAAATCTTAATGATCCTCATTTTACAAATAAGGAAACTGAGGTTCAGAGAGGCAAAGATATAAGCATAAAGTCACCAAGCCAGGAAGAGGCAAAAGAGGGGTTAAATTCTGGGACCTCTTATTCCAAAGCTCATACTCAGATCTTCTGGATTACACTGTCCCAAAAGGACAGCTTAGATTTCTATATTCATAGACTAACAGTTCCCAGAGGAAAAGGAATATAAGCGACAAGATGCTCAACTTCATTTGTAACAGAAATGCAAACAAAACCTCTTGCTATCTATTAGCTTGGGTAAACAAGTGTGAGGACGCACAAGGCTGGCAAGGAGGCAAGGGCACCCCATCATCTGAGTCAGGAGTACCAGTCAGTACAACCTCTATATTTAGGGAAATCTGGCAACAGCTACCAAACTCTCCAAGGGAACATGCCCTTTCCTCCAACCATTCTGCTTCTAAGAACTTAACCTCTAGGTAATACTTGCAGATGTGTTAATGGGTTATTCATAGAAGTATTACCGTTTAAAAGAGCATAAGACTGGGCAGTGCCTATGGCTCAAGGAGTAGGGCAGTGGTCCCATATACCAGGGATGGGAGGTTGGAGCCCAGCCTCTCTACGAAAAATTGAAAAATATTAGCTGAGCATTGTGGCAGCTGGCTGTAGTCCCAGCTACTTGGGAGGCTGAGGCAGGAGGATCACTTAAACCCAGGAGTCTGTGGTTGCTATGACCTAAGCTGATGCCGTAGAACTCCCAACTTGGGTATCAGAGTGACTCTGTCTCAAAAACAACACCCCATAAGACTAGACATGTAAATATCCATCACCAGAGGCTGGTTAAAAAAGAATAAATTAATGGGGGGTACTGCCTATGGCTCAGTGGGTAGGGCGCTGGCCCCAGATACCGAGGGTGGCGGGTTCAAATCCAGCCCTTGCCAAACTGCAACAACAACAAAAAAATAGCTGGGCGTTGTGGTGGGAACCTGTAGTCCCAGCTACTCGGGAGGCTGAGGCAAGAGAATCAAATAAACCCAGGAGTTGGAAGGTTGCTGTGAGCTGTGCGATGCCACGGCACTCTACTGAGGACGATAAAGTGACACTGTCTCTACACACAAAAAAAGAATAAATTAATAACAGCATGACCTTCATACATGTATATGTATATACATACACATACACATATATATTTTTTCTCCTTAGAGACAGAGTCTCACTTTATCACCCTTGGTAGAGTAACTTGGTGTCACAGCTCACAGCAACCTCCAACACCTGGGCTTGGGCGATTCTCTTCCTTCAGCCTCCCAAGTAGCTGGGACTATAGGCACTTGCACAACACCCGGCTATTTTTTTATTGCAATTTGGCTGGGGCCGGGTTCAAACCCGCCACCATGGGTATATGGGGCTGGCACCCTACCTACTGAGCCATAGGCATCACCCTATACATTTTTTTCATTTTCTTTCTTTTGAGACAGAGTCTCACTCTGTTGCCCTGGGTAGAGTGCTGTGACGTTATCATAGCTCACTGCAATCTCAGTGTTTTGGGCTCAAACAATCCTGTTGCCTCAGCCTCCCTGCCATGACACCCAGCTAGTTTTTCTATACTTTCAGATAGATTTGTAAGGGAAAAAGGCAAGGTGCTGAACAATTTGAATTTGCATAGTATGCTATCAGTAATGTTTATTTATTTATTTTTTAGGAGACAGTATTATTTTATCACCCTTGGTAGAGTGCTGTAGCATCACAGCTCACAGCAATCTCCAACTCCTGGGCTTAGGTGATTCTCTTGTCTTAGCCTCCTGCCCAGCTATTTTTTTGTTGCAGTTTGCCTGAGGCTGGGTTCGAACCTGCCACCCTCGGTATATGGGGCTGGAACCCTGAGCACTGCAGGCGCCACCCCAGTAATGTTTAAAAATACAACAATTTACTGGGTGCAGTGGTTCACACCTGTAACCCTACCACTCTGGGAGGCCGAGGTGGGTGAACTGCTTGACCTTAGAAGTTTGAGACCTGCCTGAGCAAGAGACAGACTCCTTCTCTACTAAACATAGGAAAACTAGCGAGGCACTGTGGCGGGTGCCTGTAGTCCCAGCTACTCAGGAGCCTGAGGCAAAAGGATCACTTGAGCCCAACATTTTGAGGTTGGTGTGAGCTATGATGCTGCTGCTGCTGTGCTCTATCCAGGGCGACAGAGTAAGACTCTGTCTAAAAAAAAAAAGGGCCCCAAGTATAGTGTTGAAGTACTGTGTAATGTTCCTAAGGATAAGCAGGTTGTGACATGTCTAACAGATAAAATACATGTGTTAGATAAACTTCATTCAGGGATGAGTTATGGTGCTGTTGCTAAGTTTGTTATTAACAAATCAACAACATGTATTAAATAAAGTGTCTCTAAGCCAAAATACACATAAAACAAGATTATATATTTATTGGTTAATACATAATAATTGGTTACATGTTGATGTATGTGTGTTCAGATCATCACAGGAACATAATTCAAAACTTCTCCTAGAAGCCTGGCTCAGTGCTTGCTAACCACTGTTTGTGGTGACCATGGAATAAAAGTACCGTGAATAATGAGAACTGACTGCATATATGTATGTATATTTGTATGTATGTGTATCTGTTGGCTTATTCCTAAATGATCTCTGGAAACCTCCCCCCAAAACCAAAAACATTGGTGACTTCTGGGAGAAGAACTGGTGGCCAGGAAAACCCAGAGAGGAAGACTTCTCACTATACATTCTTTTGTATCTTTTCAATTTTGAACCAAATCATGTACTACTGTTGAAATATAAATACAAAATTAGAACAAAAACAGAAATTTCTGGTTGCCTTCTATGCACACTACCACAGACTGTCTCACATGTCTCCCTGTGGTACTGCAGTGGGGGAGAGAAAGGGGCCATGCCTATCAGCCATTTGTCACTACATGTCTATATTGTCAACGCAGTATTAGGAGGGAAGGGTTCCAGGGCAAATCAGGCCATAGCTGAGGTGCCAGTCACGACTTAAACACTGGCCTGAGTTGGCTCACCTGGGTGCTCTCATCATGGAAGCCCTCAAGAAAGCTCTCTAGCAGTTCGTCAGCATTGTCAATCCGCTCAGCATACTCGCCCACAATCCAGATCATGGCAGCCCGGGCCTCGGGTTCATCCAGGGAGTCCAGGTTCTCACACAGTGTGGCGATAACACTCTCATACCTGGGGAGACCAGAGCATAGCCAGTATATGAGTATCAAAGGAATCTAGGCAACTCAGCAGGGGTCAAGGGAGATGGGCAACTTGTTCCACAAGGCTGCAAGAAGTGGTGAGTAAAGGGGGTTTGAGTTTTAATTGTTACATTTTAGGTCTTATTTCGGCTCTGGGATCAGAGAAGAGATAGCTCAGGGGAAATAAGAAAAAACAAAGGATTTCTTTTGAAAATGCTATTTGTGGCATGGAAATAAGAGGCAAGAACCTCCTCCTTCTTTCTTTTTTTTTTGTTTGAGGCAGAGTCTTATTTCATCAGTCTTGGCAGAGTGCTATGGCATCATAGCTCACAGCAACCTCAAACTCTGGGGCTTCAGGTGATCCTCTTGCCTCAGCCTCCTGAGTAGCTGGGACTACAGGCACCTGCCACAATGCTTGGGTAGCTGTTCTATTTTTAGTAGAGACGGGGTCTCGCTCTTGCTCAGGCTGGTCTTGAACCTGAGCTCAAGCAATCCACCTGCTTGGCTTCCCAGAGTGTTGGGATTAGAGGTGTGAGTTACCACACCCAGCCAGAAGCTCCTTTTTCTTCCCCACCAACCTCATCCCCAAGCAGAGCTAGATCATCCTCTCCCTGGGAGGGGTGGGCACATACTTGTTGGGGTACTTGCGGAAGATATCCTTAATAACCACTATGGCTTCCTGGACCACGTAGTTGACCTTGGTCTGGATGAGATCGAGCAGCGTGCTCACACAGCGCTCTGCAGATTGCTGTGTGGGAAGAAGAGAGTGTGGGCAAGGTCGCTATACCCTGTCTCCAATAGTGCCTCTGATGACAGCGCCTTGGCCAGGAGCTCCAAGTCACTCCTCACCCACCTTTCTCATCAGAGCATAACAAGAAAACCTGCTTTTCAGGTAACAGGGGGGAAGACCAGTGCTAAATGATGCCCCTGGGCTGGAAGGGACACAGGGAGACAGAATGAAACTGAGAACAAGCCAGAAGTAGAGTTCCTGAGGGTGGGGAGGATCCCTGAAGCTCCTCCAGGGCAAATGGGTAAGTAACCCCCCCCCCCTTTCCACCTTTCATTTGTTCATAAAATTGTCTCTTGTGACCAAAAACATTTAAACAGTCTCTGCTTGGACCAGCTCTTCCACCTTTATTCCCACAAACTGTGCTATCAGCCTGGTTGGGGAGATTTCTCAGGATGGCCAGACCACCATCGCAGGTACCAAGGGGAAAAAGCCCCAAGGGTCTGGGTTGTGGGTGACCCTGGATACTGTCGCAGGATCCTCCAGCCACCAGTGGAGCCATTTAAGGTGAGTCTGGCTCAGTGGTCAAAGAACATCTCCACTAGCAAAGAGAATAGCAGGGGATGAAATGCCAGGATACCGGCGTCTGGAGTAGCCCTGGAAAGCTTGGACAAAGAGGCACATGGGTAGCTGACATACAACAGGCAGAGCCCCTGAGCATGCTTTGTGAAGTGAAAGCTAAGTCTACCAGGGCCACCACTAGCTTACGGCTGTCCCACCATCTTAGCTAATGCTGCAGGCAAACCATAATTATGATGGGTTAATGTAATCTGCAGCAAGTCAAAGACCTAAAGAAGACTATAGAGTAAAAAGGAGACAAATGGATCTGAACAGTGTGGGTGCCCAGGAGACTCTAGTCCTGACCCTCAGGTCCTCCTGAAAGACAAGCAGCTGTAGATTCTGCTAGAATCAGACTGGTTTCCTGCTTTTGGCTCCCTTTCCCTCCCCAGCTGAGGATAGAGTCCTAGAACCTCACCTCCACCTTGATGGCACAGCGGCCAATGGCCCGCACAGCCTTCCGTACAAAGTCCACATCCACTTCTGTCGCGTACTCCTTCAGCTCTGCCAATACCTATGGCCCAGACAGAGAAAGGGGGGTTCAGGAAGATCTGATGGGGCAATCTCTTAGAACAACCCTGGGAAATAGGTATACATAGATCCTAGAAGAATAGGATTCTGCCTCCTGTTCAAGGTAGAAAGCCCAAGGGAAGAGAGAGAGCTGTCAGGTGCCCCCAAAAGAAACCAAGGCTATACTACCCTTGTTTTAGGTTGATCTAGCTAACACAGCCAACTACCACTTTTTAATAGATGGATGACAGGTAATATAGGGAGAAATTCTTTTTATTTTTTTGCTAGCCCCACCTCCCTAGCCTAAAAACATTCTTTTTTTTTTTTTTTTTTTTTTTGCAGTTTTTGTCTGGGACTGGGTTTGAACCCACCACCTCTGGTATATGGGGCCGACGCCCTACTCTTTGAGCCACAGGCACCGCTCCCCCCCCCCTTTTTTTTTTTGAGTCAGAGTCTCACTTTGTCACCCTTGGTAGAGTGCTGTGGAATCACAGCTCACAGCAACCTCAAACTCTTGGGCTCAAGCAATTCTCTTACCTCAGTCTCCCAAGTAGCTGGGACTACAGATACCAGCCAATGCCCAGCTATTTTTAGAGACAAGGTCTTGCTCTGGCTCAGGCTGGTCTCAAACCTGTGAGCTCAGGCAATACGCCAGCCTTGGCCTCCCAGGTGCTGGAATTATAGGCATGAGCCACCACGCCCAGCCCCAAAACATTCTTTAGTAACAAAAACATCAGTTCTTTTACTTGTTTACTAAGCCCCAGGTCCATGCATGAAATGAACTGTTAGAAGTTACACTCATCAGGTTGCCCAGAGACCACAGCTCGTTGGTGGCAGAGCTGTCCAACACCAAAACCCATGCCCTGACCACCATGCTCTGCTGACCTGGGCAATGTTGGCCTGGGAGGCCAGGCGGATCATGATGTCTAGCTTCTCCAGCTTCACGTAGATGGGATCATTATACTTCACAAAGAAGACCTTCATCTCATGTTTCAGGATCTCAGGCCTGGTGGTGGGGCAAGATGCCCAGAGAGCAAAAAGCAAAGTTTAAGCCCTATGAGAAAACCCGTCCACATTTGCTGAGACATGTCTAGAGTCTGAAGTAGAGTCTAATGTCTGTGAAGGCAGAGTTACTGCCCTAGTTGCAAATTCCTGGGCAGAGGGCCACTTATCAGCCTGAGCAAGGTTCTGGCTGGCTACTGTGTGTCTCACCATATCACAGAAAGGGAAGAGGGAATACAGCAAGACAAGTTCACATCTAAGAGGCAACAGGCACCATGTGACAAGCCTGAGAATCAGATCTTGGTTCCAATTCTAGCTTATGACCTGAGGTCTCTTGTTTCCTCACCGATGAAATGGGAATGACACTGTGAAGAAAAGAAACCTTTGAAAGGCCTAGCATGTGGGAACTCAGATTCTGGGAGTACTCTCCCTGATCCCTAAATGATAAAAGTGATTAATTATGCGCATGCTATTTGTACAAACACTAAGGTTTATGACAGACATCTGCTTTTCTTCTAACAATCTGGAATTCTGGTAGGTACCCCCAATAAAAATCTTGGGTGGTCAGTCTCAAACAGGCTTCTTGGGACAGAAACATACATGCGTTGCTGCATTTTATTGCTGGAGGAGGGGTATGCTTTGTGTGACAACCCCACAGGAAGAAGGGAACATAAGGAAGTCTCCCAGAAATTCCTCCTATTGTTGTCTTTCTCCCTTAAGATCCAACTGTGTATCCTTATGACATTCCTCTAATAAATCTAAGCAGTGAGTACCACTATGTGCTGAGTCCCATCTTACTGATGAATCTCTGAACGTTGGGGGGGAGGGGGGCAGGCTTGGGGACCCTGACGGACAACCTGAATCTCTGAATGTGGGGAGCGGGGGTTTGGGGACCCCGACACAGACACCTACATAACAGGTCTGTTCGTGAGAGTTAGACATGAAGCCTCTAGCGTGACTGAGGCCTACCTCAGAGAAGGCACTTGCTGGGCAGGGACTGTCACCAGAAGAGCACTTTCATGTGTATCACTGCTTCTCCCTCAAAGGCAACACCCTTCTGCCCTGAACTGACACCACCCACTGTGTTTTTCTTAGATAAGTCTTTCTTAGAAGACTAAGGAAACTTCAGAGGTTGAAAGGCTTGTACTAGGTCACACAGCTAATGCTAATAAGGATGGGACTAAGATGAGTCATCCCCCCTGACTGCTACTCCTATGCCCTTTCCAGAACAGAAAGGAGGAAGGAAAAGGAATGAGGACAGATGGTGAAGGAGGGAGAAGACAGGACAGACAGAAAGGAGGAACCTGGGTACTCAGTGCCACTGCACAACTGTGGGGAGGTCCTGGCCAAGCAAGGAGCTTTTGTTATGCCCTGTGGGAGAAGGGAGACCCTGGGTTGAGTAGGAGGAAGATGATTTCTGTAATCAGGATTCGGCAAAAGCTGCCCTGCCCAAATGCATATCACGACCAGGCCAGGTTGTATCTCAGTGACATGAACAACTTAAAAGATTTATCATGTTAAATATAGCACAGGGGAGCCCTTTACACTGATCTGGATCTACAAGGCACTACACCTCATTAAATCTTACTAAGGGCAGTGTGTAAAGACCCACACTGCAATTGGGAAGTCCTACTTTCATCCCTTGGTTTAGATGCTCAGAAAGCTTTCCCATATTTACCTCCCAAACCTTTACAAATGTCCCAATGCAACCAATATCTCTGAGCCTCCCAGGAGTACTAAGAACCAGAGGACAAGGAGAGTATGCTCTTGTCCAACAGAGAATGATCATGAAAGGCCTTCGTCTCTGTATATCCGCACTCTGAGCAATGGGCCTGATGTAATATATGAATACAATACTCAATAGTAAGTTGCTACTGCCAAGTCCTGATTGCTGAATAAGCCATTTGACCAAAAAGGCTAGGAGGCATTAAAGAAAGATGGAGACTTTACCTCTTTCATGTTTACACAGATGAAGCTGGTGCATATTCTTCTTAGCAAAGTATGTCAGGAACGGAAGAAAAAGTATCCAATGTACTCGGCCCTATTATGAAGCTAAATTATAGCTTTCACAGGAAGGCTATAACCCAACTATAGCACAAGACTATGAGGAAAGGGCCAGGGAAGGGGAAGGTTAGGGTGGAGGGAGGGTAATGGGTGAGGCCACACCTACAATGCATCTCAGAATGGGTACAGGTGAAACTTACTAAATGCAGAATACAAATGCCTACATACAATAAGTAAGAAAATGCCGTGAAGGCTACGTTGAACAGTTTGATGAGAATATTTCAGATTGTATATGAAACCAGCACATTGTACCCCCTGATTGCACTAATGTACACAGCTATGATTTAACAATAAAAAAAAAAAAAATCAAGAAAGACACTTTCATTCTGGAAGTTCTGTGTTTACTGTAGAAATCTGGGGAGATTTGGAATGAAAGTCTGCAGCCTTTTATCAGAAGAGGCCACTTGATTGTGTGGGGAAAAGCATGGTGGCGAGGCTGCTCTGTGAGGAGGAACATTGTGGAACAGGAAAGGGAATATAGTCGGGAAGGATTCCATTTGCCAACATCCCCAGCTCTGATTGTACCTGAAGATTAAGAAGAAGGGGATATCAGGAACCAAAGTTTAGGAAACAAAAAGGGGGGAGCATGAAGGCTCATAAAAGCTTCTGGTTTACCTTCTTCAAGGTTGTCAGAAATTATAGCGTAGGAATCTCTAGGGTTAGGGCTCAGAAAACTTTGAGCTGCTGTTTGCTAGGTCTGTTTTCCTATGAAAACTAGTTATGAAAATCTTGGTTTTCACAGCTAAGAGGAAGGAAGTAGGGATATGCAGAGACTGGATTGGACTCCTCAGTGGGCCACAGAGTGGGGAAGGCAAGCAGAGGGGAGGAGAGAAAGCAGGAGGCGGGGCTGTCTGCAGAAAGAGCAGGGAAATAGAGGCCGAGCCTTGGCAGGGGGCTACGCAGAGAAGAAAAGACAGCTAAGAAGAGTCCTTGGCCCTGAGCAGGTGGCAATGTCACGTGCTGACCAATAACTTCATCCTGTCTAGTCTTGCCTGCCTCCTCCTCTGTGCATGTCACCCCCAGGTTTGTGTCTCACGTTCTCGTTTATGACTCCCTGGGATTTCCAGCTCTGCGTGTGTGCAGCGAACCTACCTCCTCGTGATTGATTTACATTGGGCTGAATGTGGCATCACCATTTGCCTTTCTCTCCCAGCATTTGCCAATGCTTCTTAGTAGCTCTTCATTTCTTTTTACTGGGATTATTGAAATAGACTGTACTCGCATTTTCTTTTTTTATTGGACTCTTTTATGCAATTTTCCTACCCATAAAATTTTGAGTATCTCTCCATTGTCAACCTAGCAATTTGTACATGCTTGGGTGGTAACCCCAAATGCTTACCAGCTGTGTCTTTATCTCTGCGTGTGACTCCAGCCAAGCTGGCTCAGACCCCTTTCTTAGAGGAAAGGGGGCCTGTTTCATCTTGCTCAATGCCTTTTATTGAATTGTTTCCTCTTTTATGGAAAGTCATTCCAGCTCCCTCTGTCCAAATGTAAACTCTCTCTGGGGAAGTGCCAATATTTCATTTCCTAGGGTCTCTCTTTTGAACCTCTCCTTTTAACCCTATGGAATTAAAAAAAAAAAAAAAGAAAGAAAGAAAAAAAAGCAATGAAGTTGGCTTTTTCTCCCTATCCGTGTCTCTCAATGCTCAAAAGAAGCTCAAATCTAGTCTATGGTACTATAAGGGGGAAAAAAATTGTGCCTTGATTATTACTCTCCAACTTTGTCTACTCAATCCTTTTTTTTTCTCTTCCCAGTTTCTTAACAAAAAACACCTAAGCAAACAAAAAATGGAAACAGAAGTTTCCGGTATCATAGGTTATGTAGGCAGTGTGATCTACTAAGGTATGGGCCTCTGCTCAGCTATTCAAACTAAGTTTTAGGTTACTGGGATCAGTTACTTACCTCTTTGCCCTTTAAAATGGTTAAATTACCTTAGTACAAAACACATAAAAATCTTAGGAAAGAGTTCCTGAACTAATCCTTTGCCTGTAAGTACTGAGGCCCAGCAGTGTTTGGAAAGTATGGATTCTGCTGATGGGAATAAACTTTCCTAAATGTATTTCTCTCTGATGGTGTGACATGTGGCCTGGAATCTTGAGGAGATAATTGGTAAGGCCTGCTGTGAAAACGAAACCTACCCCTCATAGATGTAATAAACATGAATCTACATGAAAAAAAAAATACAAAACAAACATGTTGAATGCAAGACTTTCTATGAGAAGTCTTTATTGTAGTATTTAGAAGATTTAGCCATTTATTGGCAATTTCTTGAATATTTGGGTGGCTGCGTGTTCTCCTGTGCTAGGTATGTGGTTTTCCCCAAATAATATTTTGTAAAAGAATTCCCACAGGAACCTTCGGTCTTTAATGTCTACCGTAGAAAAGTAGTAATATTCCCACAGGTAGCACAGGGAGACTCTTTTGTTACCATATTCCTATAAACTCTGGAGAAGCATTTTTTGAACATCAGTTCATATCAGAGTAACCCTGGGAATTGCTTAGAAATGCATCCTCCTACACCACATTCCCAGAGAGTTTAATTAATGATCCTGATCTATGGTGGACCATTAATTAGTATTTTTAATAACTATTCCAGGTATTCTGATGAACAAGCTATTCGGACTCCTCTTAGAGCAAACAGCTTTAAATACTAGTTTTTAGAAGCACTAAAATCAATTGTAATTTTTTTTAAGGAAAATAATCAGTTGCTCCATAAAGTAATTGTATACGGTATAGCAGCATAATTAAGGCAAAATCAGGTAGAAATGAGAGAAATACTATTGGGGGTCATGGGTCCCAGTTCCCTGAACCCAGTTGACCTGGGTGGGTTTGATTAGTTGGCTGAGCTGGAAAGTTCAATCGAGGCATGGGGGTGGGTGGAAAATAGAAATGAATGGAAAATAAAACTGGAGCACACAGGCAGTGTCAATGGGAGGTAAAGGGAACCTGTGCAAGTTTCAGGGTAACAAAGAGAATTTTTACTTAGGAAGAACTAAGAAAGTTTAGAGCACTTCCAAGGAGAGTTGGAAGAGGGGCCCTCACAAGAAAGATCTGCAGGGGGTACAAACACTCTCTCCTTTTGAAACTGGCCAAGCCTTTCCTGGGCACTGTGCGCCTCCAGGCGGTGTTGCCCTTTCCTATTGGTCACTGACTGTCTCTTTCTACTGGTCATTGGTTACCTAGGTTACTTCACACCCACATTCTTACCGGCCAGCCTGGTTTCCCTCCTACCCGCCTTGAAACCCTTTTCTTCGTGTCCCCTCTCAAATACTAATTATTTAGAACCTTTTATCACCAAATACTAATCATGTACATGAATCCACTCAATGTACCTTGTAAAAAATATACAAATCAATATTGTTCTTCTAAATAAAGTGGATTTTACTATTTATTGGATTCTTCTAATTTAAGGATCCAGATTTTTCTTAAGAATGTTGACATGAGGACAATTTAAACCATTCACATTAAAGAGAGGGAAGGAGGGAGGGGAGTGGGGCTTTGGTGTGTGCCACACCTTTGGGGCGCAAGACACGACTGTAAGAGGGACTTTACCCAAAAAATGCAATCAGTGTAACCTGGTTTATTGTACCCTCAATGAATCCCCAACAATAAAAAATAAAGAAAAATAATAATAATAAAGTGCATAAAATCGAAAAAAAAAAAGAATGTTGATATGGAGGGAGAATTCTATATTGTGAAACCCTTTAAGCACTTCCCACTGTCTTACTGTGAATTTTAAGAGATGCAACTCTCCACCACTTTTAGATACAAAATTGTATATCTTTTGATTTTCCAAGGAGAAGAGATAAAGGACCAACACCTTTTTGAGTACCTTTTATTTTTTATTTTATTTATTTATTTATTTTTGAGACAGAATCTCACTATGTCATCCTTGATACAGTGTGGTGGTGTCACAGCTCCCAGCAACCCCCAACTCTTGGGCTTAAGCGATTCTCTTGCCTCAGCCTCCCAAGTAGCTGGGACTATAGGCTTCTGCCACAATGCCCAGCTGTTTTTTGGTTGTAGTTGTCATTATTGTTTGGCAGGCCCGGGCTGGATTCGAACTCACTAGCTCCAGCGTATGGGACTGGCATCCTAGCCACTGAGCTACAGGTACCAAGCCATTGAGTGGCTTTTAGGGGCTAGACAGATTCACACTGTTTCCTTAGCTTCCTTAGAGAAACAGAGTGAGAGGATTCTTAATTAATATTTAATTTTTGATAGCCAATGTTGTTTCATATATTTAAAGATATAAATAATCATAACTTCAGAGATGAGAGGAAAAGAAAGTTGAGATATGTTTAGTTACTTGTTAAATGCATAGAACATAAAGTAACAAAAATTGACTTCAAACTAACGTCTGCCTCTGTGATTCCTGCCCCTTCCCGGTTTTATTCACGCCTAACACTACTTTTGTAAAGGGAAATATTTTGCATGTGTATGTGGGAGTGAAGACACATACTGGGTTTACAGCATAAACAGAAGAGATTATGGATAAGCATTAGCCCTCACCATATTTTTCTGCTTTGCAATTTCAAAAATATTGGTATTTAGATTATGGTTTGATGTTTTCCATGCTTGTTCTCAGTCTAGAGGTGATTTTTTTTTTTCCTTTTTTTCTGGAATATATAATTAAGAACAATGCATGAATGGAAAATAGTATTTTCCATTTTACCCAGAAGTTTTGGCTGTTTTTTACATTTGGATAATTTGAAGGACCAAGCTTAAAAGCTGAAATGTTCCGTGTGTTCATTTGTCCTTGGAAAGAGGCTGTTGATACACATAGGCTGGAAAGGCTAAATAGCATGGTTGACAAACAGTAGGGGAAAAAATGGCCTTTGAATATGAACACCATGAAATCCTGTGCTGCAAAACCATTGATTTGCATGTAACTATGGTTTCCCTCCATTATATCTTTGTAGAATTGCATCCTCGCAGGAAAATTAAGTATCTTTTATTTGCCTTTTCCTTGGGTATGTTTATAGTTTTAACACAAAAATTATTATCAGCAGTTGATCTGTGACTCCAAATATTTAGTTAGAAGAATGGTTTCTCTCCTTTTGTCTTTTCTTCTTAGTTGTTCTATTCTTCTTTCTCCAAGTACCCCAACTTCATACTCAGCTTTAAAAATAAGCTATAGATGCCTTTTGTGAAAAGATTTGATTAAAATATTAATTGTCATGTTTCAAAATGAAAAACAATTGGGAAGTTGAAAAATGTTCAAAAATAGGGGAAAGGTTTAATCTTCATCTGATGAAACATGAGAGGGGATTTAAGATCTACGTTGAAATTATTTAGCATTGTAGGGGGAAAGGTCACAATTTATTATTAAATGGAGAAGGAAACAAAATCATTGCAATGACTATTTTGGGAGATACATAAAACATACAGGGGCAGCACCTGTGGCTCAAAGGGGTAGGGCGCTGGCCCCATATGCTGGAGGTGGTGGGTTCAAACCCAGCCCTGGGCAAAAACTGTTAAAAAAAAATAATAATAATATAGAAAACAACATATAAAGTACATTGAATAATTCCACCAAATCTAAATGTAACACTGTTTTTTATAAGAGTTTTTAAACACAAAAGCAAGATTTCCAGTATCGTTAAGCCATCAGTATCATGTTTCTTGAACCCATGTTTCTCATCCATCCTCTGTTAACCATTGGTAAGAATTCAGTGATTAACATTCTCATCCGTGGTTTTATATTTATGAACATGTTTTTATGTGTGGAAGCGCTGTGTAACATTTTTGTGTGGCATTTAAAACTTTCTCTAAATTTGATAAAGCTGTATATTCTACAGTTTGCCTTTTATGCCCCTGCTATTCCTTATGTTTTTTTAGATTTACTCATGCTGATACTTGCAGAAGTGATTCATTCACTTTATCTGTTATATCATGTTGCAGTAAATGACTGCACCAGAATTTACCTGTCTTCCTATGGGTGGACATTTAGGTTGTTCTGAATGCTTCTGAATCTCTCGGGATCCCAGTTCCTTCTGGATTTGCCTCTATAGGTGGGATTCTTGCACCATGGAGCAAGAACATCTATAATACAACAATCAGAGTAACTTACACATCTGACTTAGACCTTCTGCTCCTCCAAGTCTTGGCTAACACTAATATTGTCAGATTTCTAAATGTTTTTACCCTCAAATGAATATGACACAGTAGTCCATTATTGTTTTAATTTGAATTTTCCTCATGCAATATGTCATAGATGTGTTGACCCTATTGGTTTCCTTTTTGTAAATTGCTTATGTGTTTTATCCATTTTTCCTATTGGGGTGTCTTATTCTTATTGGCCTATATGAATTCTTGATGTATTCAGAAAGCAAATCCTTTTTGTCGGTTTGATGTATAGGAAAGATTCCTCAATTTGGTTTTTCTTGTGGTAACTATTCTTAGGAAATCACATTTCTGCATAACTTCTGGAAACACATTTTAAGTTTGACAAAACCCTAACATTTTGATTGCGATTTCCAGTTAGGTGTAATTTGGGCAAAAATGACATCTTTCTGGTATTTTCTTCAAAACATTGACAGGTTATATCTTTCCATTTACCTTGAGTTTTTTGTTATGCTCTTCAAAAGTATTTTATACGTTCTTCAATGGACATCTTACATATTTCTTGTTAGGTTTATTTCAAGTACCTTAGTTTCTTTTGTTGCTGTGAATGCAAACTTTTACTCTTGGCTAATCCTATCCCTGTTGGCTAAAGTGGTATTAATTTTTAATGTATGTTTTGTATCCAACAATATTGCTAAACTTTCTCATTTCTCAAAGTTTGTAGTTGTTCTTGACGGTCTGTGTCATCCTCAAAATATGGTCTCAGAGTAGCAGCATTGACATCACCTAACAAACTGCTAGACATACACATTACAGGCTCTGAATCACAGGCGTTGAAACAGAAACTGCAGATGTGGTTAAATCAAGGACCTTGAGATAGGAAGATTACCCTGGCTTATCCTCGTGGGACCAATCTAATCACACACATTTTTAAAATTAGAGACATTCCAGGCATTGCACGTTACAGGGAGATATGGCAAGAAAGAAATAGTCAGAAAAATACTCCTGGTGGTACTCAGACGGGGAAGTAAATCTCTCCTAAAGCCTCCAGAAAAACAAACAAACCAGGCCTGCCAATATTTTGATTTTAGTGCAGAAAGAACACCATCAGACAAAATAGTAGGTGAACGCCAGGAACAAAAAGTGTTCAACACCTCTTTCTATTGTAACGTTCCCAAATATAAAATTTATTTAAACCAAGTAAGCAAAACGAAGTAAAAACTATTGCTGTCATACAGATACTAACGAAATATAAGCCTTGATTCCAACTGGGAGATTAACACGCACAGTGGTTAAACCTAGAATGTAAACAAGATCATAGTGAATATAAATCAAGGAGAAGACAAAAACTATGAACGTGAACACTTTGGCAGATCTGGGTACAGGTGATTGCACTAATGTACACAGCTATGATTTAACAATAAAAAAAAGAATTTTTAAAAATGTGCAGAAAAAGAAATGGCTTAGGAAGAGGAAGAAATTAAAGGCATCTTCCTGGGGACAGGTGGCCAGTGGGGTGGGGGAACAAAGTGTCCTTGCTGTAGGGATGGGTATCTTCTGCTTTTAGGCATTGAAACCAATCAACTGGCTGAGATTTCAGAGGGAATCTGTCTGGCGTGAGTTTTATGACAGCAAAGGATCTGAGTAAGGAGTCAACGAAACAGAAGCAGTGAAGAAAAGAGACAAGGGGAGAGAGCCCAGCCTGCTTATGCCGCGGAGAGGCAGATGGAGGCGCTTCCAGGAAGAGAGGGTTGTGGGCAAAAGTATCACGGAAGGGGAGAGAAAAGGTCATCGTGGGTAGTGATGATGAGTCTCCCGAGTGCCTTGGAGTCAGAGGCAGACTAAGAGGAGTGAGGAAGGACATGGAGGGGGATGTCAGTGAGAGGACATCATGTATTTAGAAACCATGAGGGGGCGATGATAGGAGAATCAGGAAGGGAAGAAGATGATGGGCGTCTACCTGGGTTTCTGTGAAGTTCTTCCCCAAAGCATACAGGGAAGAGCGTCATTTTCAATCTCTTTCATTCTTTTACACTGGCTATTGTTCTCTGGTGTGTTGTTTGGTTGACAGGTGATCGCAGGCAGCATCTGCATTGCAGGGCACATATTTGTGTATATTTTTATTATTTTCATCATAACCTCCAGCACATTTAACTTTTGTTGTCCAGCACATTTAACTTTTGTTGTGTCGTGCTGTCTGGCCATTCTGCAGATGACACTGCTAAGGTTTCTGCGCGCTCATTGTTGGACGGGTTCAATGGAGTGAACGGATTATTCCATTCAGATATTCCTTGCCCTTTCCTGGTGTTTTAGGAAAGGGGTGTTTTAATGAAACCCCTAAGGCCAGGCTTAGCATTGGGTAGTCCTTCAAGTTCAAGGCTGTGACATTAGCTATTTCCTATTAGAAAACAGAAAGTGCCTGCCCAAGAAAGCATTATTTGTACGCAGAGGAGCAGTCTATTCTCTTAATTCAAAAAATAGAAGGGGATGTGCTCATTACTCCCAGAGAGCTTTTGGCCAAATGAAGAACCCTAATATATATATGTTTTTTATTACAAGTAAGTTTCCAAGATTGCTTTATAAGAGTTGATAATCACCTCTTAATTCCCTGCAGAAGATAAGCTAGAGAGGACGGTTGAAAATTTGGCTGTGGTGCTTCCTCAGAAAACAAAAAGTGAACAGCAAGTTGATGAGATAAAGGAGAAAATAAACCCTGGGGCAGACACATGACAGGCACAGCATAGCCACAATGGCGGGAAAGGTGACATGTGTTCTTTCAATCAAGAGCAAGGGGGAAAAATGTGATTCTACAGTGGAGGAAGAAAGGAAACAGGGAGATCATGGTAACTGCCGAAATTGAAGCGTTTGGCACCTTGCAAAAATTAAGTGGAAAGAATAGACCCAGTTGTGGAAAATATAAGAAAAGATCGAGGCGTATGTGGATTTTCCTTTTTCTCCCACCATCTTCGCATTTGAAAATCCATTCTTTGCTGGGAGCACAGAATTATTTGTATTCTAGCTGTGGTGATACCGATCTACATGACACCTCAGCCTGTGCAAACACACAATGAACAGAAATTCTATTGTGAAAGTCCATGAATGGGTGATACAGATGAAATGAAGAACCCAACTTGTACCGTAAATAGAGCGAGTAGATTCCGAAATCTTGGTAGACATCATGTTGCATTTATGAAGCCCAGAAATGCAAGTTTTAAATACAGGGTATTTTGATATTTGGATGTAGGTATGGCGATGATTATAGCTACTTTTTATCCTTCAAATCTTAGACAGGGAGGGAATACGTGTAAGGGTGGATTCTCGATATAATTTTTTTTGGGGGGGGGCTGGGGCTGGGTTTGAACCCACCACCTCTGGTATATGGGGCTGGCGCCCTACTCCTTTGAGCCACAGGTGCTGCCCAGATTCTCAGTACAATCTGAAAAAAATAAAAGCTGGATTGTTGCTTCTGAACAATTTTAAAACTAATAAAGAAGGAGAGAGGAAACTGGGGTATTAGGAAAAAGTATTTTCTAACACGTCTTTGTTGGATTTCTTCTTTGCTTTTCAAAAAGTGTTTCCATCTGGTATTTTGTACACTAATTTTCTGATCCTAAATATTTCAGCATTGCATTCATTCTTTCCTAAACAGTGAAAAAACTAGACTCATGTAACAGGACTGTATTTCTTCTTGGAGCCTGGAGCTCTCAAATATAATGTCCTTCTGAACAGTAAAAGTCATGCTTATTGCTGCCAGGAAGTTTATAACATTATTGTTTAAGGAGGGTTCATTGAAATGATGATGGAAACTCCCTGATTAAATATATTCACAAAGACTTTCCATTTCATGGAAATTAATATTGAACCGGATTTGTCCACCGTAAAATACATACATTTATATGTAACGTCACTTTCTACATGATACCACAACGACTTTGGCAACGTAGATAAAGAGCGGGCTTTCCGGTGGGGGTGGTCAGAGTGTTTAGAGGTGACCTCCAGAGTCAGTGTGTTCAGTTTCTACCTTGAATTGCACATCTGTAAGTGGCTATTAAAAGGAGGAGTCCAGGTAGCCTGTAAACCTACGACACATGTGCTTCTCATACATTCCAAGAAAAATAGATTTGCCCAGGTATAATATTATAGATATGTACACATTCTAGATTTTCTTTTAGAAAGCACATTTTTCTCTGAACATTTGAGAACATCCTGTTGTTTTTTTCCCTCCCCATCTGCTGTATTTGCCACACAAGAAAGAAAATGTTCTGGACTAGATTGAATGTTCCTCATTTAAAGTCATTGTACTGACTGGTACTGAATGGTATTGAGCAAAAACCGATATAAAACAGCCACTTTGCTTCCTGCAAAAAGGCCTGTTTAGACCATTTCTTGACTGTTGTGGTGCCCTGATGGTGCAGACATGAGGCCAGGTGCATGGTCTGAGGAGCTGGGTCTCATTCTGTCTCTCTGCAGGGTCCTACGTGTGGGTCAGCACGGCCTCCCAAACGGAACCAGCCAGACACGCACAGCCAGAGTCTGAGAACTCCACAAGGCATTCCAGCATTAGGAGACAGAACAAACAAAGAGACAGCGTTAGGAGACAAACAAAGAGAACAAAGTGGTATTTGTTAAATGTCAGGAGTTGGAAAGAACAACAAAGACAGATTTCTGTGAGAATCATAAAGTTCTGGATATAGCAGTGGGATGCAGCCGAGGGACGGAGCTCCTTACTGGAAGGGAGAACATTTCAGGTTCAAGGCCTATCTCCTCCATTTTACTGGGTGCATAACAAGGTCAAGTCTTTAAAAAAAAAAAAAAATGTCAAGTCTTTGATGGGAAATTGCTGAAAGGTTCAGGATTCAAGTTTAACCTCGTGGCAGATAATTTACAAAAGCAACTGAGACTAGCAAGGAACTTGGGGTTAACACAAGGACAGAAATGATTAGGCTACATTGTTGGCATTTGGTAGATCAAGTTCATGTTATAATTGAGCCCTTCATGCTGGGGGTGTGCCGTATAAGCTTTAATCTTGATAATACACTAATATCAAAGTAAAATTTTGTTTTCCCTTTTGAACAAGAATGTTGTGTAGTATTGATAAGAAACAAAACAAATACCTTGTGATCTCACTCATAAAAGGGAACTGAACAGTGGGTATATATGGTCAGATGAATGAAATAATGGACTCTGGACACTAAGATGAAGAGAGGGGGCATGTAGCTGAAGGATTAAAAACTACCTATTGGGCAAACTGAGTACAATTTGAGCAACAGGTACACAAAATTCCCTCATGGCACCACTACAACATCTGTGTGACAAAAAACACTTGTATTGCCTAAATCTTTGAAAATTAAAAAAAAAAAAGAGAGAGAGAGAGACAGTAGTTTTGTTTATGTCTTGAGTAAATGGCAAAAACAAAACCTAACAGGGAGAAAACGAGAGACAGATACTGTCTCAGGCTGTCTTTATTATGTCTTTTTTTTTTTTTTTTATTTGAGAAACTCAGTCTCCTTTCAAAGAGTAAATGTTCTTGCTATTTTAAATCTTTTGATTATCGCTTTGCCTAAATAAATATTATTTTCCTTTGATCTGTGATCCTATTTTGATTAAGTATTTTAAACCTTGGACATGTTTGACAAGCTTCCCAAAATTAAATTTCAAATTCGAAAACTAAGTCTTTTGACCTCAAATTACTTTTAAGATGTTACAAAGAACCTTGGAAATATCCAAAGAGAGCTGGTAAACAGGATTATTTGATATGTTAAATTATATGGAAAACATTGTCAAATAAGAAATAAGGTTTAACCCTCTTCCAAGTGTATTTTATGAATACATTATTAATGAATATTCCAAAATTGTGAGAGATTCCTAAAATTCTGGCATTTCTTGCCACATGTTATCAATCATACTTAGGATTATTGTGCTAAATTACTGTAAATCATAGTGGTAACCAAATTTCTTTGTCGATAGCTATTTTAAGTCTTATTCCTAGTTATTTGCTAATTTTAGATGCATTTTATGAAAGCTTTTTACAAGCAAGTAGAATCTTAGAGTGTTGGGCCCAACGAAAGGATGGAAAGCACCCTGACAAGCTCTCTGATAAGTTTTGGAACACGCAGATCTCGAGGAAGCCAAATACCCACCTGCAGCCGATTCCACTGTTTTCTGTATCTTGCTGCTGCTTTTCTTTTCTTTTCTTTTCTTTTCTTTTCTTTTCTTTTCTTTTCTTTTCTTTTCTTTTCTTTTCTTTTCTGTTTTCTTTTCTTTTCTTTTCCTTTTCTTTTCTTTTCCTTTTCTTTTTTCTTTTCTTTTCTTTTCTTTTTTCTTTTCTGTTTTCTTTCCTTTTCTTTTCCTTTTCTCTTTTCTTTTCTTTTATTTTTTCTTTTTTCTTATCTTCCTTCTCCTCTCCTCCCCTCCTCTCCTCTCCTCTTTTCTTTTCTTTTTTTTTGAGACCAAGTCTCACTCCATTGCTCTAGGTAGACTGTCATGGCATCGTAGCTCACAGTAACCTCAAACTCTTGGGCTCAAGTGATCTTCATGCCTCAGCCTTCCAACAGGGTTCCTGCCACAACTCCTGGCTAGTTTTTCTATTTTTAGTAGAGACAGGTTCTTACTCTTGCTCAGGCTGGTATTGAACTCCTAAGCTCAAGTGATTCTTCCACCTCAGCCTCCCAGAGTGCTGAATTATAGGCATGAGCCATGCAATTACAAAACATGTGCCTTCCTTCTGTTTTCTCTCTGTCACTTTCCTTTTTCTGTCCATAAATATTATTTGACATTGTGGTAGATGCCCTCCAACCCCCTCCCCCCATCACTGTGAGTCTATTCTGTTTTGGGGGGCTGCGAGCTACTCAAATCATCCTTTGCTCAATTAAACTGTTGTCAAATTTAATTTGTTCAATGTTATTCTTTCTACAGACTAGTTTTCTCCAAATTCACTGGTTCATTGACCTCAGGGGAGAAAAGAAGTTTACATTTATTAAACAGCTACTATGTGCAGGAAGAGAGCTAAGTTTTTCTTTTCTTGCAGTAAGTATACAAGCAGTGCTCTAGCTCAAGTATGACTGACTATGAATTTGATTACTAAAACCTCTGATAGGCTATAGCTATGTAGCTAATCCCAATGGCTGGATTTTCCTATCCACAGGACATGACTATTTATGTTACCCTCCAGATTGAATTGAACTAGGTGCTGGGATCGTAAATAGCAATCTCAAGTTAGATCACAAATCATTTCCAAAAGAGTCAAGCCCATTCTTGAGCTGAAGGTGTTTGTGTTAAAATACAGATCTTCAGATTCTCCTGAGAGAATCCATCATCCCCTCTCAGGCCCTCCCAAATCACTTAGTTCTTGCTTCCACTCAGCCTTGCCTCTACTTGGCAAGCAGTGTTGACTGTTCTGGAAGCCTCTTTATCTTCCTAAAGAGATTGTTATTTTGGAACCCAAAGCATAACAGGGCAAAATAAAAAGACAGAAATAAATATGCTACAGTCACCCAATTCTTCAAAAAGTTGAAGAAAAAGGGCAACTCCAGTTTAAATTTAACACAATGTTCTTGGCAGCTTTAAATTATGGAGGTGTCTGAACTACAGCGTTGGGTAGATTTAAGATAACCTAGGGCTGAACACAGAGGCAAAAAATGAAAAAATGATCAGTGCTTCTTGTCTTAGTTGTTCCCCCAAATTAAGTGAGAACAAAGCTGTCATCCTTCTGGGGGCAAATAAATTGTTTTTATAACTAACTTGTGTTGTGAGCCTTTGGCCTCATTTAAATATGGTTGCCAGTGACAATACACAAATAAATCTCCTACATATTCCTAAATATGTGGGTAACTACTGTTAACTACTGTGTTTTGCTATGTATCACTTATTTATCTCTTTAAAACTAAAGATTCAGATAGGTATTTTTTAATTTTTTGAAAGTAAGGTCTTTTTTTTTATTATATCGTAGCTGTGTACATTAATGCAATCATGGGGGTGCAATGTGCAAATTGCTTTATATACAATTTAATATTGTACATTTAGTAAATTTCACATGTACCCTTGTCAGATACACCGTAGGTGTGGTCCCACCAATCACCCTCCCTCCACCCATCCTCCCCCATAAGGTGTATTTTGAATGTGGTTGGAGAACTGGAATTTTTATCAACAACAGCTATTGCTCCCATATCATATTTTAAGGCATTCCTAAGAGGATGGTAAGGAACAAGTGAAGAAACCAACAGCAGGAACAGCAAGCCCTGAAGACTTAAATAAAATAGAGCAAAAAAGTAAAGTGTCTTAGAGTGTTTGCTTTCTTCAAACATGTTTTCCTTTAAGAAATCATTTACAATGCTAATATGTCAAGGATAAGAAGAGGCAGTTTTCAAGAAACAACAGGAAAATGTTTGTATTTCAATTATTATTATTTTTTATTGTTTGGGATTCATTGAGGGTACAAAGAATAGGTTACACTGATTGCATTTGTTAGATAAAGTCCCTCTTATAATTGTGTCCCACCCCCAAGGAAAATGTTTTCTTATAAGAAAATAATGAATGAAGCTGTAATGTTTGACACCAAACATGGTGTTTATACACGTATTCCGGTAAAAACAGACACATTCCTCCTTTCGAAAATCAAGTAACTTTTTTTTGGCTATAGCTTATCAGGAGAGGGTAGTCATCCAACCAAGTTAGCAATGCATATATATATTTTTCTCTTTTTATTTTCTTGTCACCATACTGTTTCTTTGCTTCCCTCTTAGCAGAGCTTTTTCTCTATGTTCATTAACTCCTATCATGCTTGTAACAGAGGACAAAAAAAATAAGGTTTGTTTTGTTTTAGCACAAAGTGAAATACTTTTCTTTCCCAATTTTGTTTTCTAGAAGCCTAAGCACTTAGGGGCATTTAGATGACTTTTCACAGTAAGATAAAAAAGATAGAATTCCTGATTGTAGATAGCCAGAAATAGCCAAGAATCTTGGCCAGAAACCCCAGGGAAGCTTTCAACCTGTAAAGAGTTTCCTTTGGCTGGGAGGTTGTGAGAGAGTTGGAGATTCAGAGCTCCCCAGAGTCAGTGGCTCTATGTTATATCCAGGAGGAAGCTGGCCATCCTCAAGCAGGCCAGTCTGGGCATCAGACCCAGACTGGCAGTCCTTGAGAAGACCCAAAGATGTCAAGGGAAGAACTATTGGCTGCCCCAGGCTCCATGGCAGCAGAGTCGTGATCCACAGAAAGGCCTTCTTCTCTGCGCTTAGCCTTCACTTAAACAGACATGACCCATGGCCTCTGCCCCGGGGTCACACTAAACATCCTTCCTGTCTGAGCCAGCCCAGTGAAAGTCAAGCCTCTTATTCTCCATTCATTCATTTCTTGATCCAATTTAGTGAATTCAACAACTATTTAATGAATACCTACTGGGCATAGAGTCTCCCCTTATGACACTTCCTTTGTCCTGCAGAGACCACAAGTAAATAAGAAGATAATATAGAGCAGGTCAGGTAGCCATAATGCTGTAACAAAATACGGGTTAGGGGAGTAGAGAGGGAATACAGGCAAGTCAGGGAAGGCAGCCGTGAAGAAATGGCTTATCAATGACCTCAGGAGGGACTGGCAAAAGGAGGCCACGCTGGAGGGGGAGGGAGAGTGTTTTTGGTAGAGGGGACAGTAAGACCTGTGTACAGAGCCTCTCCTGAGCACTGAGCATGTTACTCTGAGGGAAGAGCAGCGAGGAAGGAGGTCCACGTGCTGGGGGAAGAGGGTGCCACACGTGGGTCACAGTAAGGGTTGGGGATGACCTCCTAGGGGCTTTAGGAAGAAGCCACTGGACAGTGGAGAGGCCGGAAATGTCATTTAACAGGCCACTGTGGACAGTGCCTCTCCAGGCAAGAATGTCACAGGCAGTGTTCACAATGTGCTTAGGTGACCAGGTAAGAGGCATGGAGACCTAGCTGCTCTCTTTTTTATTTACTTCCTCTGTTTCTTGAATCGCATGGTGACATCAATGATCGCGTTCTTTTTCAAAGCCATGGAGCATTGGTTAATTCTTGACACAGACAACGTGGTCTTAAGGTGTTCCTGCCTGATGCTTGAGAAGCACTGGCAGAATTCTCAGAGCATCAGGGCCTGGTATCCTCTGCCAGTCCCCCGAGTGATTATGCAAGGGAAGTTCCTGCCAAGAATAATGGAGAATTCAACACTAATTACTGGGAATTTTTGTCACATCATATAGTTTTGAATAGTTAAGAAGTACGATACATAGTAGCCCAAAAGTATTTTATGTGGAAGTCAAAGTAAACAAAACAGGGCAAATATAGAAAAATGGGAAAATTAGTAAAACACATACTTTGGGGGTTTGATGGGGATTTAAATGACATCATTGATAGATTATTAAACACATTCCCATGAACTCCTGTAGGTCCTGGACCACCCGTCTTTGTTTTTATCCTGAGTTTCGGATTTGTGGTAGATTGCAAGACTAACCACCAGACGTGGTGGTGAGATTTCCAAGCCAGATCTGAAGATGCCTTTGGGGCTTAAATTCAATCTCTTAGGACTCTGACGCTGCCCTGGAATAAGCCACAGCCAAGTGAGAGATCAAGTGGAACAGCTGAGCAGGCAGTGACGTCAGGCAATCAAACAAAGCTAGCCCAGGTGGGTCAGGTGAAAACCACCCAGCTGAGCCCAGACTAAATTGCTGACGTGGAGAACCGGGGGCAAATAAATGATTGCTTTAAACTATCACATTTTGAAGCGATTCATTATGCAATAATAGTCAGCTCTACAAATTATATAATATTATATGACTTATATTAACAGTTCACATTCATCGAGTGCATTCGGTACGCTTGCACCTGTTCTAAGCACTTGCTATCCATTGCAGATTTCAACCTCAGTTTACTAGGTACACATTATCATCATCATCCCTCATTTTTTACATGAAGAAACGGAGGCACAAAGATAGTGCCAAAATCACGAGCTGTAGGACTTAGAACCAAGCAATCTGAGCTCCTGACCACTGAGCTAAGCTCCTGCTATGCTGTGCTGCCTGCTGTGTACTCGTGTGACAGGTACTCACAGAAAAGGTGAGCGGAAGGAGACTTTAATGATTTTTCCCAAATAAAAGTTTTAGTGTTTCCCAATCAACAGGCATACTAAGAGTTTAATAATCTTTCTCATAATTGTTCTGTTAGCTCTATTTTTGCTTAGCTCCACTCCAGCCATGCTGAACTTCTTCTGTATCCAGCATACTGTGAACACCTGTCACTATTATACTTTCAAAAAAAATTATTATTCTGGTGTTCTGTGCTTGAAATTTTTTTTTTTTTTTTTTTTTTTTTTTTTGATGATGACATTCAGGACACAGCGCCGTTTTCTCTGTAAAGTTGTCCCTTACCTCTTCTTCAAATTTTCCCCCTGTTCTTGTTACACCTTCATTATGACCCTCATCATGGTTGTATGTGGATGTGCTTGCCTTCTTTAGACAGTGAGCTTGTCTAGAACAGGTTGTGTGACTTAGGTTTTAATCCAATCTTCCCGGGGGTCTCCTCCAACCACCCCATGCAACTAGCAGAGTGTTTGAACACAGTATGTGAACATCCGCTGCTTTGACAAATACATTAAATTGCTAAACACACTAATTTTCATCACATGGAGACCTCAACGAAGAAACAAACCTCTTTAAAAATCTGTTTGAATAATAGGGGTTACAGAATGAAGGAGGACAGGATTGTGTTAGTAAACTAAACTCTATTCTTCAAAATAAATTTTCCAAAAATGGTTTAACTCCTTCACCTTTTCACATCACCACAAATCTACTCTGCTCTGGAAACAGTAAGAAAACAGAGTGGGCCCTTGGATAGCATGAGCTTGAACAAGGTGGGTCCCTTCATACGTGGATTTTTATCAATAAATATATTGGAAACATTTTTGAAGATTTGTGACAATTTGCAAAAACTTTCAGATCAATCAAGTCTATAAATAGAGAAAAAATAAGTATGTCATGAATGCATAAAATATATGTAGATAGTAGTCTGTGTCCGTGGACCGTTTATGTCATTGATGAAGGTTCCAAAATACAGTAAGCTGTTGGTAATGAAGTTTTTGGAGAGTTAGAAGTTATACTTGTATTTTCAACTTGAAGAGGTCAGCATCCCTAATCCCCACATTGTCAAAGGGTCAACTGTATCTGGCAGTGCTAGGGATTTCTAAAGCTCTCCTTATCTTTATGGGGGAGTAGTTAGAATTATGAAATTACAAGAAAATGAATTCTACATAAATAAGGAAACCAGTGTCACTTCTTTGTTTTGTTGCTACTCTTAGAATCCCCCTTTAGGAAAAAAATATATATATAAATCATGGTTTGTTCTCTATTTCTGTAATAGGTTTCAGAAGCTTCTTTAGGGACATAAGAATATTTGAAAAGGGGTCATCAGATTTTCAATTAAAAACAACATATATACAGTTAGTAGTTTCTTGTACATCGTAGGTATCCAATTAATGGTAATTATTAGTTTCATTATGACTGAGAAAAGAAAATTACCTTGTTTTCCTTAAAGTATCATGCAGACTTTCACACGCTTTTAAATATACTTTCGAATCATCATTTTTGGGGCCACTGAATCCACTTTATATTAGATTCATCATTTATTGAATAATTTTCCTAGATCAAAACTAGTTTTTCTCGCAGTTGTTTGCTAATATGAATTACTCCACAGAGGTCATAGAGTTTTCTGTATATAGAAAACTCTGTCTATGTTTCTGCTTCTTTCTCCAGGGTAGACTCCCAGAGGAGGAAATGCTGAATTTAATTATGTAGACCTTGCATATAGATTCCTTTTAGATAATGTTAAATTGCTTTCCAAAGGGTCTGACCCAGTCGTTTTGCTAATTACAGTGTAATTATGCATCACACCCCAGACAATAGTGATGTCCATGTTTCTAAATGGTTTCCTCATCTGATGGTCAAAATAGTATCGTATTGTCATTTTTAATATGCGTATTTGGTTACCTTGGAGTGTGAACATTTCTGTATCCTTGAAACGCTGTGCTCACTGGGCTCCTGAGATAACCCACCGCCTTTCCTTCTACCTTGCTCCTCCTCATTCAACTTCCTCATGTTGGCTGGTCAAGATGCGTCACAGGCCGCATTCTTACATGCATTTCTCAGATGATCTCATTGGGGGCCCGTGGCTTTAAACCCCATAGTCATGTCCAACACTCCCAAATTTATGTCTCACATCCAGACGCTGCTCCTGAACTTCAGACCATAAATTCATTTTCTATTCAACAACTAAATTTAAATGTATTTTAAAAAAAAGACATTTGAACCCAAAGCATTCTAAACTGAGCTTCTACCCTTGCGTTATAGACTTGTTCAGTGTGTGCTCTGGTCCATCTGAGCGGCAGCGATAGGCCCCAAACCCTGTCTGTGGACTCCTCTTCCTCCCAGCTCCCGTATCTAATCCATTAGCAAACCCTCACGCCTCTTCCTTCAAGTATAGCCACCACCTGACCAAATTCTCCCCGTCTTCACTGCTTCCTAGTGTTACGATGTGCATAGTTTGTTTTTGTTTCACGTGTTGTCTTGTCTATTTTTGAGGCCCCAGCTGAACTTGTCAGTTCCCCTTTTTGGATACCATATGGAGCCCCCACATCCAGCCGCTTTCCTTAATGGGCTCGCACTTGAGAACACTAGACACTCACCCTGATTGCCCCAGGGCCAGGCATCTACAACTTGCAACAGCCTCTATGTTGCCCACTTGCCACATATAAGCTGCCCCGTCCAGCTTTATCTTATGATTGCCCTGTCCTGGGGTACAATCCCAGATGGCCCTGCTTGTCAGCCGTCTGTTTGTGGGAGCCAAAGGTGATCTGCCTGTCACTCTAACATCTTTGTGTTGCGTCCCACCACCACAAGAACTTTTAAGTCTTACACGACATCCAGATGATGGTATCCTCCTCCAGGCTCAGCCCCCTGTCTCAGCTCCTGGATCCACCCAGAAGCCAGAGTCATTCTTTTCAGTTACAAGCCAGCTTTTCTCCCTTGACAGCTCTGTTTTTGCATCTCAGTTGGGATCACGTGTCCTCCTTTTCCCTCTGATTAGGGGTCTCCTGCTAACTCGCTCTTCATCAGCCACACTGACTTCCTGGCTGTTTCTAGACCACGCTGGAATATTTCCTCTGCATGGCCTTTGTATCTGCTCTACCCTTTGTTTGAAACACTCAGAGATCTTTACTCAGATGTTTTTACTCTTGAGGTGGATCTATTTAAAAATAAGCAATAGGGCGGTACCTGTGTCTCAGTGGGTAGGGTGCCAGACCCATATACAAAGGGTGGCAGGTTCAAACCTGGCCCCTGCCAAACTGCAACTGGGTGTGGCAGGTTCAAACCTGGCCCCTGCCAAACTGCAACTGGGTGTTGTGGCAGGTGCCTGTAGTCCCAGCTACTTGAGAGGCTGAGGCAAGAGAATCGCCTAAGCCCAGGAGTTGGAGGTTGCTGTGAGCTGTGATACTACAGCACTCTACTAAGGGTGATAAAGTGAGACTCTACAAAATAAATAAACAGATAATAAATATAAGTAATAAATAAATAATAAATATAAGTAATACTCTAACATTCCTGATCTTTCTTCTCTGTTTTATTTCTCTACTTAGCATTTATTTTCTAACTTCCGATACATAGATATTACTTAGATAACTGTTTCACTGTCTCTCCCCACTAGAATATAAACAGATGAGGGCAGGGATTTCTGTCATTTCCTTCACAATTTTGTTCCAAAGGCAGCCAAGGGCACAGACCCTAGGTTTACATTGAATCTCTGCCTCTTAATTGCTAGGTGATCACGGACCAGTTGCTCAACCACTAAGTTCCCCCTTTCCCTTTCTGTCTCATGAGGACAACAAAATCACCTGCCACAGAAGGATAACAACAGGACTCACTACCCTCATGTAGGTGTAGAACTTAGACCCATTCCTTGCACGAGAATAACACTATGTAAGTATTTGTGGGAAAAAAAGAAGCATCACTAAACTTGCAGCATGTGAAATGGGTGGGACTTGGCTCTTGGAAGCTGATCAGCAAATAGACATTGCCTGAAATCTCAAAACAAAATACTGTATATACTCGAGTATAAGCCGAGGTTTTTCCAGCACAATTTTGCCGGAAAAAACTCGGCTTATACTCGAGTATATAGGTACATACCTAATGAAGATACAGGAGCCAATTGTGGGTAGGAACCAAATTGCAGCTAGGAACTGTTTCCCGGTGGGATCATACATAGTAACAATTTCCTAATGACCTGAATGGACCTAATTGAGTTAGAGGGACTGCTGAAAAATGTGCTTTGTTTGCTACACCCTAGTGAGCCTACTCACCATGTTACAAAGAGCCATCTGCTTAGACTTCCTTTCCAAGTGATAGGGGTCTCTGTGCAGGTGAATTCTTACTGCTGAAAGGAGCATGTGTCACAGCAGGAGGAGATGATAAAGGTCCCTGACTCACAAGGGCTGGGTCACACAGTAAGAAATATATATTTGAGTTTCAGCCTGGTTCTTCATACGGAAATTTGAAATTTCTTGAAGTTTCTGGAGTGACAGATGTGGTAAGACCATCTGTTGTTCCAATGAGATGATTTCTGGCGAGCCACTAGGCCAGATGAGGGCTGGTCACTAGGAAGAGCAAGGTGTGATTAGAAGAACTTTAGCTCCACCTCAATTGCCAGGGAGGACAGAGGGCGTGGACAGCTGAGTCACTCACCAATAGCCATGGATTTCATCAATCATGTCTCTGTCATAAAAGCCCCTGAATAACGGGGGTCAGAGAGCTTCAGTAATGGTACCACATGGAGGTACAGAGTGTGTTAGGTCTGGTGGAAGGTAAACAGGTGGCCAGGAAGTGACCGAGGAAGATACAGGAGCCAAATTGTAGGTAGGAACCAAATTGCAGCTCGGAACTGTTTCCCGGAGGGACCATACATAGTAACAATTTCCTAGTGACCTGAACGGACCTAATTAAAACTAAGATGGAATCTACTGCGGAACCCCAGCCTGTCAATCATTGCAAAGGAAACAACAACCCATCTTGCCAGGAGAAAGTTGGTGCAAACTAGTGAGAATACACTATGTGAAGGGTCTTTCTTCACTGTCTCTGAGGTACATTTTCACTTTTTGTAACGTTCTTCTTCACTTTCATTCTTTATTTTATGTGATAAAATGTGTAACCTTGGTTTGTGTCTATGATCACTCTGTCATGGGCTCGGCTCAATTCCAGTACTTATTCTTGACACTGGGACTCTGGGGACCAGGGAACATCCAGAGGGACCTCACAGGAGGGTGGTGACCCACAGAGGTCATGGGACTCTGTGCCCCTCCCCTAGGCCCCACCCTGTGCCTCTCCTCCATTAATTGGTCCTGGGTTGTGTCTTTTATCATAAACTGGTAACCATCAATGAACTGTTTATCTGGGATCTGTGAGCTCTTCTAGCAAACTGTTGAACCTGAGGATGGTATTGTGGGAAGCCCCAGTTCCTATCTCATTAGTTAGAAATATGGGTGTCCAGAAACTTGCTATTGGCGTCTGAAATAGGGGGAAGTCTCATCAGGCTCAGCTTTCAACCTCTGGCCTCTGTTCTTGTCAAGAGTGAAGTGAATAGCAGGGCACCCCATTGTTGTTTGCAGAGTTGGAGAATTGCTGGGTGTCCCATGTTTGGTGTCAATACACAGGTCACCTGCCCAAGCTTAAAGCATTTTACATCTTACACATTTTCTCTTCAACTACTTTGAGATACTGGAAATACTTTTCTTATTTTGCCAACTGAGAAATTAGATCCAGAAACACAAAATTAGAGCGTTTTAGAAATAACGCTCAGAAACTTTGATTTTCCTGTAAAACCATAAATAGTTTTCTGTAAACTATAAATCATGCATAAAGATGAACAAGGCAGGTACTCCTTTAAGTTCTGTAATCCAGTAGCTGTTCTTCACAGAGAGTTGGGTCTTGCTATTTAATGTTTACTTATTAATCGCTTCACACTTACAAGCCGCCTCCTTGTTTGCTTTTTCAGACCTTAGAATGAGGAATGGATAGGATAATACTAACACAGACAGTGGAAAGGAATGAGCCTGAAATGGAGAAGGCATAACCGGACCGTAAAGGAAGTAGTCTTCCTCCCAGGCAAATGCGACTTTGAATTGCTTATTTTGCAATCTGTTCATCCAGTTCATTGTTTCTCTCTGCTTTTTGCCTTAAACGTATCTTCCCAGGAACAAAGACAGCATTTTTGCTCCCCAAATCAACACATCTTTCAACACTAATGATGCCAGAGATACTAAGCTAGACACATGTGAGACCATTTCTCTGTCATAGTAATCTCTAGGAAGCAGGTACTATTTTGAGTCTCATTTTATAGATGAAAGAAACCTGGGTTTTGAGAGGTTAATGGTTCTATGTCCCAGAGCTTGTCCCCTTAATTATTACAAGAGTAGGTGTCTGGTGGCCTGGTGTGTTATTGGCAGAGAGAGGAAATTGGTCTCAGGAAGCTGATACGTGTGAAGGTGACAGCGGGTGCTGGCTCTTTTTGATAGGAGGGTCCTGGTGTGATGTTTATGACAGGAGCAGAGAGCAATCGCCACTGCACCTTCCTTTCAGTTTTAGGGGAGGCCGAATGTCTTTGTGCCTCTGAGTGGTGAGTGCCAGCAGGCCAGATAATTTTTGTGGTTTTATGTCAAGGAAATCAAACTGACTCCAGCAATCTGTCTGAAGTAAGTGAACTCCCATCCTGGAGCCTCCATAAAGCGTCTATCGTGCTGTAAAGCAAGGCAGTAGAAGCTGCACCTGGGTCCCTCCCAGTGCCAGGGCTTCCTGCCTGCTGGACGTTTCATAGGACTGGGGGGCCTCCGCGATAGCTACACCCTCATTCCAACGTTTCTCTCCAACACGGCTGCTCCTTTATAATTGGCCCTGTTGCTCTTTGACCTGCTGGAATCTGATCTAGTTCAAATCGCATCCACTTCCTCAAGGAGATGGCACCTAATTAAACTCCAGAGGACACCGCTTTACCACAAGGAGGTTTCATTTTTCTGCAAGTCACTATTTCTCCTTTTTTGCAACGTGCTCTTGCTTCTCTCTCGCTTCCAGGCTTCTTGACACAAGTCTAAAACATTCCAGACAGAAATTAGATGTAAGAGCCTTGGACATTTAGAATAATTTATGCAGCCCATCCCCCAGGCTTATAGCCACACTCCAGCAGATGAAATCTACTCCACTTTCTTTCTTTTATTTTTCAGGGAAGGCTTATGCATTTTTATTTATTTTTAACACTTATATGGGGCACTGTGTGCTGATTTGACATACAATGTGGAATGCGTACATCAAACTGATTAACAGAACCATCACCTCACTTATTTGTTGTGGTCAGACATTTATACTCTTAATAGATTTGAAATGTACCATTGCATTGTGCACAATAGGTGAGGTCCCACCAAACCCCTCTCCCCTCCCGCCCTCCCTGAAACATATTCTTTTTAGTAAAGTATCTGAAGAATGGCCAAAAATATCCAATGTCATCAATACTGTATATATACTCAAAACCAATATACATTCATATGAATGGTAAAACATAATTGCTTCCCTTTCTATCAAGGGTCATGCAACAATGACTCCTTTTGGAAAGAAACCTAAATTGCAATTGTGTAAAAAAAACTCTGAGGCAGGGGTGCGGGGGACTAGCTCAACATGATTCTGCAACACCCAAATGTTAGTAAAGTTTATCACAAAAAAATGTCAAGAGACTCTCTGGGGGAAATTCTAAGGCTCTAAGTAAAGTTTGTTGAAGCCATCAGTGCATTGCACATTCAAAAGGGGTCAATTTACATTTATCGAGAAATGCTGGCCTTTCTAAAGTGTATTTACTTTGGGAGGCCAAGTCCATCTGGGTGTCTTCAAAGTGATAGCAACTCACAGAAAGGAAGAGGTCCATCGTGAGATGGTGGGTGGGGTTTCTTCACTGCCTGGGATTGCATCTTCTCTGGGACTCTCCCTGATCTGTCTCTCCTTGGCACATTTTTTGAAATTTGCAAAAGCCATGGCCCTACATTTAGACTTGCAGAAGCAGGTGTGTTGATGACAATTTGTTTACTTACCCACTGCCTGGAGCTGAGGAGTCAGCATCAGCGAGGCGGGGTTCTCCATAGGCACAGCTATGTTTTCTCTGTTTCTGCACTCCCCTCTGCCCTTCCTGTATGCACACTACACCCCACGGTAGTGGCATCGCACTATGAAATCCGGCTCCCTGTAAATGGGAGGCCTAAGGTATGACAAGCTTCGTGGTTTCTGTTCTTTTCTCAGCTCCCTACATCTCCGAGGCGTAAGTTATGATCTCTCCTAGCGCCAGCCCACTTGAACTGCAAGGCTGAATCTCCAGACACAGAGGCAGGCATGGGAACCAGGCGGCTGCCCTTATGATTGATATCTTCCTAGTTTCCTTGATGACTAAATCAGGTGCTTATCAGCGTTCTCAGACAGCTCTGAAACACTTCAATATACTCTCAAAGTATCCAGAGGGAGTTTGCATTCATCCTTTGAAATCCTCTTGCTGTGCATGGCCTAAATTCTTAGCAACTTTGTCTTCAGCTTCTGTGGATCTATATCCCCATTGGATTTGAAGTCTAATTCTGCCCTGCACAGACATCTGGCCCCACAGTGGATGCCTCACCCTGCCTCTGGTCCTGCTGAAGGCGAAACCATTTGATCTTTCCAATCCCTTTTCTCAATTCAGACTTGCTGAGCTTTGTAATAACCCTAGATACTCTTTATTGTGCATTTACTAAGTCACTAATTTTGAGGGCAACCTAATGAATTAAGTGCTGATGTCAATAAAAGGAAGGAAGAAAAGAAGGAAGGAAGAGAGAAAAAATAAATGGTTAGGTCATTTATTTCAGGGACCACACCTTAAATTCAAGTAATTAATGATTACTTAATGATTAATTAATTAATTACTTAATGATTAATTAATTCAAGTAATTAATGATCTCAAGTAATTAATGATTAAGTCGCTAACAGCCAGGAGGAAATTGATAAGATGAGTGGTTTTCCTGTTTCATTTTTGACACAGGAAAAGTTAACCTCTACCATAGGTGGTGTGGGTTGTCTTGAGTTGCCCTCAGATTTTAGAAAATGGAAAATATGGTTCTTGCACAGAGCAATGGCTAAACCTGGGCAGGCTTGTCTGATTTCACGTGAAAATCTGTCCTATTGTGCTTCTCATGACCTTGGCAAAAAGGAAAAACATACTTAGCTGGAAGGGCTGGTTGCGGGGGAAGAGGGGCATTGCATCCATGCCCATGGGGTTGGGATTAACTTTTCAGTAGAGAATGGAATATGGGAAGATGATCGGAGAACTAAGAAGGGACACTGGTCCTGATGCAGTAGCCAGGTCTGAGCAGCCGTCTTCTCAACAGCCTCCTAGCTTTGTTTAGTGTTGTCATTTTTACTTGGCCTGAAGGGTGATTGCTCTGAAAAAGTCTGGGTGCTCCCAAGCTTTCTTCGAAGGTAAACTGTAAAGTCAGGGGTATCAGTGACTCCCTGTCCTTGGTAGCTGCCAGCCCTCCTCTCCCTTTTTACCTTTTTAGTCCCTTTACACATGGTCCTTCCCTGGGGAAGACCACAGTTCCCCAGTTGTGGTCTGGTGAAGGCTGCTCACCCGTCAAGGCCAAGTTCAAACACCACCTGCTTTCTGAGAGCTCCTGGCCTTTTCCATTCAGAATTAATTCTTCCTTCCTCTGCCATTTCACTGTATTGTGTAAATATTTCTATCCTGGAATCTATGGTTTGCCATATTTATGTAAAAATTTGTCTCCCTTTTTATACTATAGGCTAACTGAAAGCAAAAACCTTATCTTTCTTTTTTTTATTTTAGCTCTGCTGTTAAGCATACTAATTAACATAGAGGAGTTATTAAAAAATATTTGATAAAATAAACTTGGGGGGAAAATTCCAAGCCACACCTTAAAAGACTCCTGACTCCAAATATAGTGCTTTGAAAAATGGAGATTATGAGGGGAAGATCTGGCTTCCAAATTTATAAGAGATATATCTGAAGATAATTTATAAGTTATATGATTGTCATTAGCATTTTTTCTTTATCATAGCTCATTCAGGTTCGTTTCCATAACCCTATTTAAAGAAATGGCATACATGAAAAGGTTTGTAAAAGCATGGGCTTGATGTTCTATTGTTAGGAAAAGGTGCATGGTTCACATGAATCATTTTTTTTTTTTTTTCTTGACATCATAAAGACGATTCACACCATCTAAAATCGTGCTTCTGAATTTACTCCATGGTATCAAAGTTTAATCGATACAGTTCAAATGATTCATACAGAGTTAAGATTTAAAAAAAAAAATCATAATCACACAGAGTAATTGCTCAGGGAAGGCCCCTGTCTGGAACTCCTGACAGCTCCAGGTATGGTGTGTGCTTCTTGTGGTAGGTTCAGGCCTTCACATACTTGGGGTTGTCAAAAGGTCTTAAGGGTGCAGGATTAGGAAACAGGGAAAGCAGTACTTGGAATTGGAGACATCTCACTTCACATGTTCCACGTAAATTCCCCAAGGCACACGTCCAAAAGTTCCTGAGTATTAGATACAATCATTTCCAGTTAGGGGAAAAAAAGAGGATGAAAAATAGAGAATCTTCAAGAACTCATTTGGAAAATGAGAGAAGTTGGCTCAGTGTCTGTAGTACAGTGGTCACGGTGCCAGCCACATGCAGTGAGGCTGGAGAGTTCGAACCTGTCCCGGGCCAGCTAAACAACAATGACAACTGCAACCAAAAAATAGCCGGGCTTTGTGGAGGGCGCCTGTAGTCCCAGCTACTTGGGAGGCTGAGGCAAGAGACTTGCATAAGCCCCAGAGTTTGAGGTTGCTGTGAGTTGTGATGCCATGGCACTCTACCAAGAATGACATAGTGAAACTCTTGTCTCAAAAAAAACAAAAACAAAAAAGAAAAAGAAAATGAGAGTTGTTTATACAGGTAGACTAATAATCAAGGCAAGAGCTTAACTGTAGCACCCTGAATTATTTCAACACTGAGATTTGTAGTGGCAGCTAAAATCCCATCTGTCCCATCCAGGGGAATTCAACACTGGGCCCTGTGGATGGAGAAAAGGGACGGAGTCTGTCACCAGTGACCCTCTATGACGTTCTTGATTGTCGACCGCCCACTCTGTTTGGAGTCAGTCCTCACACCAGGGCAGGGTTAGAAGCTAAGCAATTTTCTATCACACCATTAGCCCTGTGATTCTGGACTCCGCACACAGAATTTCCTCCACAACAGGTAAAACGTTTTGAGGACTAATGGAAGGAAATAGATATTGAAAGACAAGGTATGTAAGAAATTAAAACAAAATGCTCATTTATTGTTTTTAATATGTAGTCAAATATGACAGCAGTATTACACAAATAGCTCCCTTCTCCCCTTTCTAAAATCCCAAATTTCAACTGAAAGTGAAAAAAAAAATGGTTTAATTTTGAAACTAGCAATGAACAGTAAGAACACAGGTAACAATTGGTCACCATCAGCTTCCACCCCTTAAAGGTGAACTGTGGCCATTGTGGTAGTCAATACGATGGACCTCTTACCAAATTATTACTAGGAAAAGAAATATTTCCCCCACACGCAGAAAGCAGAACCAGAAGAATTGCAGAAAAATTTGCTTTAAGAAGCTGTGTAAAGACAACATTAATGAATTATTGCAATCATAATGGTTCCCAGGTAAAAGATAGATGGCAAATGAATGGCCTGCAAGGGGATACATTCCAACTTAGACAATTAATCTTACAGTGAAAATAATGAGGAAGCTTGAAGATGTAACATCTTAATTACTGAATCTGAACAAAAGTTCCAACAGAGATCATGCTTCTTTTGCTCCCCGACACCAGGAGTGCAAATTCAGATACAATCATGTTTACATTTGCAGGCTCAGGTATGTCCAGCACAAGGTCAGCAGGAAGTGTGTGCATGCTAGTTTAGCATGGGAGAAATGGGAATATCTCATTGACATGGCAGAGAAAATAGCAACGGTGCCCAGAGGATTGGAATGAATTCAAAATGCTCAGTTTTCCCAGCCCTGTTTTAATGAAGTTTTGGAAAACCTCTGCAAAATTAACCTTCACCTGAAAAACACGTCCTTGGTTTGGCACACAGGGACTTTGAAAACAGCGAGAAATAGCTGGCAGTGTTCTGTGCACACCCACACGGCCTTTCCTTTTGTTTGGGGTTTGAGCGGGTTTACAGGGTCAGAGTCCCCTCCTGCTCTCTTTGAGCAGCACCGCCGTGAGCTTTGTGATTCTGACAAAGGGTACGATTCTATCCACTGTGAAATACATTACAAATATTGCATGCTAGTTGCATGCTAGTGCAAACTGGCACAGAACGTAGACAGCCCCCACCCCGCCTCAGAATGCCCAACTTCTTTAGTCACACTTCAACATTTCAAAGAATTACCAACAGAATTACCAGAAACAGTAGTAAATTCCTGGCATTTGAAGTTCCCATGATCCCAGCTGGCATGTAAAAAAAAAGCTGTCTCCTTTCATCCCTGAAAATAATGTACTTCCCAGGCACTGTCCAAATGCCTCAAATCAGGCAAATGAGAGATTTGTTTTGACCAACCAATGAAAAGGCCCCCCTTTTCTTAGCAAGGGCCCCCGAGACCCAGTTGCCCTATATACGGAATGTCTGTGTCTAAAGAGAGTTCATTGATTTCCCTAACATGATTTTAACATTTCTTTGCAAGCAACGCTCTAATTTTGCTTCGTGGCATTTTCAGAGTAGCCTGTTGAAGGACACTTAATTGAATTTTTATTTCCCTGCTATAAATAAGACAATCTGAGCATGTTTCTGTTCAAACCACCTTTCACCTGGCTTCTTGGGCTTTTACCATCATGTGTAGACAATAGCATTTGAGGACGGGTACCGGGTGGTCCAACTTCACAGCCAGCCAGCAGCGGGCCCACCAAGTACCCTCTCTTATCCTTTCCTCAGGAAAATCATATTTTATTTTATTTTATTTTATTGCCATGTTTGTTTGGTTCAGAACATAACCAAAGAACATGATCTTGCATTTTAAGTCGGAGGGAGATAAATGTAAAGTCTCTTTTTGGTCATTCCCTGACCATAAACAATCCAATGCCATAGAGCGAGGGCCTGTGGGATGTTGGGCTTCATGCCACAGAGGAGGTACAGGTGGGTGACGCCTGCACTGAAGCCTGAATGAATGGGCAGCTCCTTGGCTTTCTGTAGGCCACATGTCTCTTAGCATCACAGAATCTGATTGTCTGAGTAATCTAAATCTGTGCTGATCCTCATTGAATATTTGCACATTGCTATGAAGAAGTTGAAAAATATATATAAATCTCAATATACTATCTAAGCAGAGTTTTCTCTTAATATATTGAGATTTATATATATTTTTCCACGAATTGTTTTCATTCATATACCTCTGTTTACACGGGAAACCTTTACATTTAGTCTCATGCTGTGTATTTGGTGGATAGACAGAGAAGAGTTGCAGTTCAATGGTCAGTAAGTGATACTTTGGTCATGAATATATGAAAATTCTGTTAACAATCAAAACTACAGTGGGATGAGAAGTCTTTGAGATTTTTCTACTGGAATCAAAATGATACAATATCGCTATCTGCCAAGTCAACGCTTTTTACTTTATTCCATTAAGAATTTTTTTTTAATTCTCAAATGTTAATATATCTTAGACACTAGAAAAGGATGAGTTCTAGCTTATGATTTCATTTAAATTTTTTCTGGGATTTGATCTTAGATTTAAAGTAACATAGAATCTTTCAGCAAAAACAGTGAGCTGACAGTTAACTTCGAATAATGTTAGGAACAAGCTTTGAGCATTTTCATTCTCTAGATATAACTTGGGTATTCATAATAAATGTAGTATAAAAAATAAATCTCCCAAATTATGTAACCTGAATTCAATAATTATTATCTTCTCTGCAACAATCACTGTAAGAGCAGTGAGCCTTAGATGGCTTAAAGTTAGGTCGATCTATTACAATTTGAGTTGAAGTTAGATCAACGGAATCAAAACTTTCGGAAGTAATATCATGTTGTCTGTGGAACAGAAATGTGTATTTCTATTTCGACAGTGGAACAGAAAATAATATACATAATGGAGATACCCAAGGTCAAACTTTTCTCATTGTCTCCTGAGCCCTCCCTCTGACTGTGCTTGTCAATATTTTATAGCTGTAGGCTTTGTAACCAAGGTTTCTAATTGTGTACCCATATTAGCAATTTTTGCAAATAATTATGAAGGTCAAAGTCTAGGTTGGTCTTTTAGGAAAAGGAGCTAAGAGATGCCTGATATTTCAGTCTAGGATTTCTGGAAAATTCATACGGGGCTGTCTTTGTGCAACTGCACCACGTTTTCCAATTGGTGCGGAATCTACCCCAGTATGAATGAGTGGAATTCAGCATTATCCATAGGTAATTACTGACCCCACAGGGTAACTGACATAAGGCACATCAAATGAGTACTAACTTTGGCTTCACAGATTTAAACATTCCAGCTCTGAAACCTCTAATTTTCCTATTATTTAGGACGAAGATTTTTTTTTTTCATTGAAGAGCAATGAAAAATTGCTATCATTATGACTGCTCTAACCCCATGGCTGACTAAGTATTGGAATATTCTGATTATGCAAATAGGAAAATTTTCAGACATTGAATTCAGAATTAGAATGCTCATCTAAGTATACTTAAAATTAGATGTATCAAGCTGCAACTTCAATGCGTACTCTGAGACAAAGAACAATAGAACGAGCTGTGTAGATGTGTGTGAAATGCCTAAAAGAAAACTCCCCAAAGCAAACTCCAAGACACAGTGATACATGATTTCAGGATCAAGTCCCCATACTGAATGCAAAGATCACTGCAGCAGCTAGTAGAGAAGGGAGGAGCGTAATTAACGAATAGCCTTATCTCTAGCCATGAAAAAGTCAATTTCCCACTTTCCAGAGATAATCCATCTCCCAATCTCCTATCCATAAATCTGCAGAACTGAGAGATGGAGAAATGGATAAGGATAATGTTGAGTTGTGATTGAACCGTGTGATTTTTTCAGTTCCTTCTGATTTGACAAGTTTATAATTCCAAGACCTGTTATATGCATGTAAATAAAAACCTACCTAGGATGAAGATTAAATGACAAGAGAAAGAGAAACATATATATATTTTTTCTAGATATATTTTGCTCAGTAGATAATATAGTGGTTTTAACCAGGGGAGTTTTTGGCTAATCTCTCTTCTCACCTCCCCACCCCAGGGTACATTGGCAATGTCTGAAAACATCCTTAGTTGTCACAAGGGGGGGACTAGAAGCCATGGAAGCTTCCAGATACCCTGCTCTTTCTACACCCATTGAAACAAAGAATGTCAAAATGTCAATGACCCCTAGTTGAGAAAAGCTGAGATACTCTAACAAATGACATAAAACCCTCACACACCTAAAGAACAGATGCTCCTTCCATACACTGTTGCTTCTGAAAACATTAAAGCACTGATGGTGATCTTTCTAAAAGCCACAATAGAAATACTGGTCCTCGAAATTCAGATTTCAGCTATTGCATCTCATCAGCAAGAACACGAGTGAACTGGAAAGGCTGCCTGGGTCAAGGACAATTTTAAATGACTTTTCTTCTCATAAATGAGAAGTTTTTCAAATGGAGCAAATGGAAATGAGCAATGATGTCTGATATTCCAGAAACATTCTTCAGGAAAAGAGTTGATAGAATAGACCATTGAAATTGGAAATTGAAAGAGTAATATTCATATTGATCCCACCTACTTGCAAAGTTTGGTTTGAGGATTTCATTGCATTGTAATGATCAGATTACATGTGAAACCTCTCACGATTAGCATTTATCACAATATCCCATAAGAGCAAGCACAGTCAGTAGGCGTTCAATAAATAGTTAAGGAAATAGAGTGAATGAATGATGAAAAAATTAGGGGATGAATCAAAGTGCTCTGTAAAACGCTTTTCAGACACAAGGTAATGGAGGGTCTAATTGGTAAGACCACAGACCTCACAATATTTATAGTTGAAGACTAAACATAAATTGTGATGATGTATGTGGTAAGAAAACTGAAGGGTGTTTGTTTATTGTAAGTGTTGAAGTACACTTGGGAAGAAAGGAAACAAAGGCAGAGCAATTTTAAAAGACAAAGATAAATAGTACTGCCAGATAAGATGTCAGTGGATGGGCGAAGGTTGAGATGAGGTTTGCAAAACCAAATACAGAAATACCTACACCTTGCAGTCACCGGTCATTGTAATAATAGCAGCAACGTGACAGAAGAAGATTGAGCCCATATTCTGTATCACAGCACAGAGCGGATACTCAGTGCAGCAAATAAAGTCAGTTTTGAGATGGATGTGCTTTCTAAGCTGTCTGGTTGGTTTTAAATGCTGACATAGACGATGAGAACTGGAAAAACTTTAAGTGTAAGGCCAGGATTGACAGTTGGGAAATATAACAGAATACAGACCTCAGTTTTGTCATCTGTAAAATAACAGAGGTTGGACAAGATAACCTCTTGTGATGATGGCACATGGCACTAATGCCAGAGGTGGTAAAATAAAATGACAAAATGGTAAAAGGACAAAAAAATAAAAATCTCTTAGAAGCACTAAAACACCAGGAAAATGCCTGAACAAACATGAGGCAAAAGAACAATTCACAAGTGGAAAAAAACCAACACTCCAATACTCCATGAGATCGTTTTCAGTTTTATTTAAATATTAATTTCTCATCATGGGATGAAAGTGCTTTGAACCAAAGCATAGATTCTAGCAAAGCTTTATCTGAGACGGCAATCGGTGTGAGAGACATTACTGAATTTACCTTCCTTCATGAGGAAATAACGTAAGAATTCTTTTTGCTAAAAACTGATAATTTATACTAATCTGAGAGTATGTATAATCTGGGTAACTAGAATAATTGACAGAAATTTCCTTCCTTTTATAAAGACTGCATTTGCAATGTTTCTCAATTTAAAATTTCCATATATTTTTATCTTTCAATGGTACATCCCCTTACACTTGTTTTCTAGGGATGAAATAAATACAAAATTATTTGCGTTTGAGGTACTGCTTTTCCAGAAAGAAGCCTACCGATTGCCTCCCTTTGCTTAAAAAGTAACATGGAAAATCAGAAGCAGCTGGAGAAGCTGAGCGACCCCATGCAACAAAGAACTGGGCACAAATGCAAGCTTGGCACAGGAGAGACACACTGGAATCGATATCACGTGGGCAAACATTAGAGAAAACGTTACAATGGGAGAAGAGGGTTAAAAGCAACTCTTCTGTGTGTGCTGACCGCATTCTCTTTAGCACTTTCTTAAGAAATGTTTTGAGTTGATTGTCTCTACATGTTGTTTTGGATGGATGAACTGCTTTTCCTTTGAATGCAATTTGTACCAGTACTGGACCAAAGATGTGCTTCACATGGGTTACATTGACACAAAGTTGTAAAAGTCTGTACTTCTGTACATTTGATCGGTCTGCATAGTAATCTTCCAAGGAAGACAAGACAAAAAATATTTTCATTTTCCAAAATTGTAAACTGAGAGTGGAGGTTGAAGTGATTTCCTTAAGATACCTTAGTGGGAACTCTAAGCCATGTTGGCTGGGATTCTTTTCCTTAGTCCAAAAAGAAAATAAAAATGCTTGGCTATGCCCCAAAGCTACCAAAACTTCTCTCTATCTCTGTCCTCATTTTTCTTCAAAGACAAGGCATTCAAAGGAAACACTTCCACAGTGATATCCAGGAGAATTTTCTATGAAGATAGGTGTTCCTTGTTGTCCAATATGGTAGCCATGAGCCAGCCGTGGCCATGGAGCACTTGAAGTGTGGCCAGTGAGACTACAGAACTGAATTTTTTATTTTATTTAACTTTAATTAATTGAAATTTTAAAAGCCACTTTTGACTAGTGGCTATAATATTGGACAGCACAGCTGTAGGAGCTACATGTAAAAGAAAAGCAGATGCGTTCACTGTCTCAAACTAACATGATTGCAGGTCAATTGTACCTTATCATCTATGCTTAATTTACTATTTATTGGTATATCTTGAAGGCCAAACCCTTACAAACAAAATGCCATTGTGGTCAGTGCCTCCTGGCCGCTTAACACATTTTTCTTAAGTTTCACTATCTTTACTTAACCACTGAATGTTATTTTTTTCAAATAATAATGATTAATTAACTAAATTTCTCTGTAGCACCATTTTTCTGATTTCGCCAGAAGTCTGTGTCCCTTTGCTAGTCTTCCTTTTTTACTGTATTCTCTCTATTGTGTTCATAGTATATTAAGTCATCATAGATTCACCCGCTTTAATACATAATATATATAAAGCCCAAAGCATCAGTGCCTATTCTAAATTTCCAGAAACTGTGTGTGTGTGTTTGCTCAAACGGGCACCAAGAACAAACCAGAAATGTGAAATACAACCAAAGGTTAATGACGGAAAAGGATTCAGCCAATACTTCCCCTTACCATTAAGGAATGCAGATCCCACAGAAACTGTCCATCCCCTTTAATTCTTCTGTTAGGAAGTCTCCCCATACTTCACTATCAGAAGGTTTTCCATTTTACCTGGAGCTTAATTTCACTGAACAATTCAGATGGTTTTGTGATTTTTTTTTTTTTTTATAGAATTATCAAATTTTTTGAATCTCAGAAGATCAACTCTGAAGGGCGTAAGAATAACATTATTAAGAAGTGTGTAAAGATATAATGCAAGACTTGTATAACTGCCAATCAATTGCTATTAGAAGCCACACCTATTGCTCAAGCTAGAGAAAGAAGCATCATCTTATCCTAGAAGGAAGTCGTCTGTGTGTTCCTTACATACTTGCAGAATAACAGTTGCACCAGTTACATTGGCAAGTCACTTGGTTATTGCTGTCTGACCAAACCTACTCGACAAGAATAGGTTGGAATATTTCATATAAACAGAACATAGCTACTGTAGAGAGATTGTCATCACATCCTTCAGTGCCCTTGCTTTCCATTTGTTTGTTTGTTGTTGTTTTTGCAATTATTGAATTAGGAAAAAGTTACCACCCTCATCAGAGACTTAAAATTGCAAAGTAAAATATACGGGATAGGAGGTGGTACTCATTCATGTCAGACAATCATGATGGTACAGTGTGATACTCTGTTAGTGGAATGAGGTCGGCCAGGGCAGACATTGTGTCTGGATGCTAAGCTGTTAGTTAATAAAGTGCTGCTGATAAAAGATCTCAGCTTCTTGAGACCTGAATCTGCAACTGTTGAATACTGTACCTTACAAGAACCAACAGAATGCAAAAGTTTCTTGGGTCAGTATATTGATGATGTTGCACGCACAGTAACCTGAATTTAAACTTTAGGAGCTCGCTCTCTCTATATATATATCCATTCTCCTCCTCAAACGATGCCTTTCTTTTCATTCGTGGGAAATTTTCAAAATCTGCATTGTAATTATAGAACAATTTTATTTATCCAGGGAGAGAAAGTATTGACATGAATGAAAAAGTGGATCAAATAGGCAGGAAAATGATGGGTACTGTAATTAATTGAATCACTTTTGCTACGTGACATAAAAATATTCTAATATTAAGGATTATTTTACAACTCTATGGAAGTAATGCAGTGATGCATCTTGCAAGTTTTGTCTTGATGACAAAATGCACTCTTAGAATCACAAGAGCCTGCCTTGTGTTAGTTATAAACAAAAATATATTTATATATATATTTATGTAACCACTATGTGCTTTAAAGAAAATTACTGTATGATCCAGCGGGGTTCTTCCATTCTTTTTATCGCCATGCTGACTTGAATGGCTTCTCAGACAGGAATTGACAAAGGGTCTTTAATATTGAAATGGCATTAAAAAAAAAAAAAAGTTAAAAATCCCTTAACATTTTTGTTTCAAAAATGATTAGGGAACTCTTTGTATTGATTCATTTTGTTACCGTCAGCCAAAAACAACTGTGGCTTCATGGGACTTCACAGTTGGGAAATGGAGGCGATGCTTCTTAAAACAAATCAGGTGTGTTATTGTGAAGCCGGAGAATGGAAGAGCCTCATTTGCCACTTCCCCTTCCCGAATCATTAGTTAAAAGTTTGGAAATTTCAGACATTTCCAAATGCGTATAGAAAGGTATTCATTATCAGAGAGGCGGGCATAGTTTGAACCTCCTGTACAGATAAAAGATTCATCCTATCAAGTAATGAACTTGATTCAAATGGATCCAGACCAGAAAAACAGTGCTTTCGCCACACATCTGTTTGGAAAAGATAGAAAATCTCTTATTCTGTGTTTGTTTTTCCTCCTGCGTGTTTTTTTCTCAGCAATCTTGAAACATTCATCATTGCTCTTTTGAGTAAGAGTTCAGGCTTTGGAACACAGTTACCTTTGAAACATCAGAGAAGAACATTTGAACCAAAGGTTTAGATCCCTTGTGAACTAAAGCTTTATTATTATGTTTTCTTGATCCCTTTGCAACCCTGCACCTAAGCCAAAAGCATTATAATCTTTTCTTAACTTCAGATAAGTCCATACCAGATGTTCTGAGTGAACTACAGGTATTAATTATTCCACTAGGGAATTCTGTGTTCAGTGTGAATGGTATCTTGTATAACTTCTAGTTTTTCTTTTACCCTTTTTGGGCAGGGCTTGTCCAGAAATCTTGTCTCCTTCAGGATACTGCAGCTTAGGGCTCCTGTGTATGTGTGTGTGTGTGTGTCTGTTTGTCTGTTTGTCTTAAAGGTATAGGCAAAATTTTAGTCTTAACACCTGTAAACCAGCACTGGTGCTGTTCTGTCCTACAGATTTTAGCACTGCTCTGATACAATAAAACCTTCTTTCTCTCCAACTGGTTCAACTTCAGCATAAGCAGGATGTCCAGAACCTCTTCGAAATTTCATTGCAGGCCATCTGCTTGGGCGTCTCTGAAACAGAAAACGCAATAAATAAATACATACATGCAATGTGTTAAATTTTCTCTTACTACTGCCACAGCTGGAATTAAGTCTACCCCTCATAGCCCTGAAAGCCTTGTTCTTGCATCCTTGTCTACCTCTGATAGGGGATAGTTCATTTGCCAACATGTCCCTAGAGGACTGAGGTTTCTCAAAGACGTTTTAATGCCTTACGAAGATTTATGTCTGAAAAGTACACAAATAGAATGGCCAAAAACAAGCTAGATTAAAAAACAAGTATTTTGGGCCAGGTATGGCGGCTCACACTTGTATTCCTAGCACTCTGGGAAGCTAAAACAGGAAGATTGCTTGAGCTCAGGAGTTTGAGATCAGCCTGAGCAAGAGTGAGACCCCATTTCTACTAAAAATAGAAAAATTAGGCAAGCATTGTGGTGGGTGCCTGTAGTCTCAGCTACACTGGAGACTGAGGCAGGAGGATTGCTTGAACACAAAAGTTTGAGGTTGCTGTGAACTAGGCTGAGGCCACGGCACTCTAGCCCAGAGTGAGACTCTGTCTCAAAACAAAAGAAACAAAATAAAACTTTAAATGTTTAGCCACTGAAATGCTCTTTATTTATTTATATTTAGAGACAGAGTCTCACTTTATTGCCCTTGGTAGAGTTCTGTGGCATCACAGTTCACAGCAACGTCCAACTCCTGGGCTTAGACGATCCTCTTGCCTCAGCCTCCTGAGAAGCTCCGACTATGGGTGTCTGCGACATGCCTGGCTATTTGCTGTTGCAGTTTGGCCAGGGCTGGGTTTGAACCTGGCACCCTCAGTATATGGGGCCGGTGCCCTACCCACTGAGCCACAGGTGCCGCCCCTACACTCTCTCTTTTCTAGATGCCAATATTGATGTCCCTTCATTTGTGTATTAGTTCACTTGAAATCGAAGGCTATGAAATTCTGCACAGTTCCTAGAAGTGTGCTTCCCATTGGGTGCTAGAATTCCTTATGAATAAGCTGAAAGAACTTCACTGACTGTTTTAAAGAAATTATTAAGCGAAGCTTATATGACTTTTTGTGCTTGAAAATTAACGATATCATCCTTTGATAACAGAGTCCATCCTTACATGGTAGGCACAATCTCAAGCCTATGAAGAAAATATTGTGCACAGCAGACTCTGGTCCTTAAATACAGGTTATTTGTTATTAACAAAAAAAGCGCATTTTTCCCCAGCACTTCATCCATCCAACAAACCTTCTGTGATTTACAAATAGATGTGCTAAAATGAATTATTAAGTTATAGCTGCACAAGATACTAAAATGCATTTCATAGCCACAGTGACAATAGAAACTATTGAGCCATTTATCAAAGTGTCTACAGTTTGGGGGTAAAATATATATTGAAGGAAGTTTGTTTTATCTAAAGAATTTTAATGCAAAAAAGGTCAACTATCAGTGTACATAAACTGGCATTGTGCATTTTTCTAGATTTGCCAATTATGTGCCAGTGTCAATGATTAATGGCTGTGAAAGAACTTTTTCACATCAGGTAGGAAGGACTATTAGCTCTACATTCTGGAAAAAATACCAATCTAGGTAGTTAACTTCTGCCTCCTACTAATATGATGTGCTGCCTCTATATCCATTATGTGGACAGAATGTCTTAAATTTATTTGCTGATGAAGTCCCATTAAGTGAAACTGAATCATTCTTATTTTCCAAAAGAAGTTAAAACTTAGGAGGGCCACATAGCAAATCCACAGGTCTAGGTGGGACATGCAGCATTGTCAATGGAAACTCAGAAGTGCCTCTGGGGAAGGGGTTCTGGAACTCATGGTCACCCTAGTTAGGAGGAAAAAGGCCACATGTTGCAGTGTCCACTGGAACCCTACTGTGGTTTCAGTGACTTCACAGCTGAGATTATTCAAAGCCACAGCTGCCCTGGGCAAGCAGCACCACCAGGGTTTTGCCTTGAACCTTCACCTTTCCAAGGCTCACCTGGTTTATGGGTGCAGTTGGGAAGACCCATGACCTAGGACTCATTTTCAAGTACTAATTTACAGCACTCACAGACGTTGTGGTATGTGTGACTTTTTATTAAAAAGGAGTGCAGATGATGGGCACATTGGTGAGGCTGCTTGTGAAACTGACATTTTCTTAAACTCTTAACTGTATTTCAGGCTTTGTTCTAGGTGGTTCACATGTGTGGTTTCATTTTGTGTCCACAACTCAATCATTTACGTTTTTCACAAATTTGTGAAGCCAGAAAATGGCAGAGCCAACATGTAACATAAAATCTATCTACTTCCAAAGTTAATTTTTTCCTGCTATGAAAATTACTTTTTAAAAATTCAATGCCTTCTGCATAACCCACCCAACATTGGGGACATGGTTGTAGTTTTAGTTCAGTATAACATAATTGATGCATCAAGTATTCTGTTTATTATTGCCTTAATAATTCTGACTTAGGTGAAAAGATTGCAGGGTTATTGCTAATGTTTATCATGGACATGCAGTAATCATGGAGGGCCTCAAAATAGAAAGCACAAACATGTGCTTTTGTTAAGGTAGTAAAAATTTATTTCCCAAGTTATTTATATATTTTAAGGATAATTTTTGAATTTTTTTTATTAATCATTGGAGGAAAAATCCAGAAATACCCCAACAAGATTTGCCATCACTAGAGAGCCTACTACTCACGCTTAACTATCAATTAAACTGGTCAAACTGTCTGTGTACCTCACTCACACGTTTCATTACTAAAATTGAACAAAAAGATTATGTGTAATCCAGCCACAGATACAAGACTGCTAGTTTATTCAGGCACCACTGAAAATTTATACGTTCTCCAATAGTTTTTTATTAGATCGAAAGAAAGGGAATTTTCCATAATAACATCTTATTGAAAGCTAACAAATGTCATGAAACTAGGATTTTAAATTCTTGGTCTTATTTTATATTCTTTAACAATCCCTTGATATCTCAAGCTTAGCCACAACAATGCCAAATAAAAAGTGAAAACCTCATCAAAACCCTGATTCCTTTCCAGAACACTTTCACAGTGAAATAGGCAATGCTGTCCCAAATCACAAAAAAATTATGTGACTGTGAATACATCACTTGTTTCCTCTGGCCTTTGTTTCCTCATTTGTAAAAAGATGGTTAATTTGACCTCTAAAATGTTAGGGTCCAGAGGGACTTTAGGAGGAAGACCATGTTTAAAAAACAAAATCCTTCTAGAATGAGGTTCTTCTAATCAGTCTTCCTCCTTCCACTAACTTGTAGAATTCCTAAATTATAAAGTGTAATATAAATTAGTCCTAACTGAAATTGCTTTTCTGTGTGGTTCTACAGTTGCTCAGAGATTTCCTTACAAATGAAAATAATGGGGGCAATTCTATGACTTTAACAGAATGATTGAACATTTACTTCTCATGGAAAAGTCCAGAATGTTGATGCTGTAATATCAGCCCAGTGGACCGGAAGGGCTTGGATGGCCAGCTCTAGAAATCCAGGCATCACTTCTAGCCCTGACACAAATTTGCAAGCCTTTTAGAGATGGGATATATCGTATTTCTTTCTCGAGGGCCACTCTTTCCTAAATCTGTGTTCTCTTTAGAACGGCTAATATAAATTGTTGCAGAAACTGATAGAGACCATAGGGTCACTTGCTAACAGAGCAGGATGTAGGCAAAAAAGTGAAGAACTGAAACCAGACTCTAATGTTAATTCATTACAGCAAAGAGTGTAATGCCTTAAAACATGACTGGGTGTAATGCGTGGGTGATCTCTAATTTCATTTCTGAGAATTATTTATGTGATTAGTCACATTCAGAAGAAAATGTTCACAGTAATACATCGGCACCGGGGCAGGCTGTACAGGCAGGATTCTCCCTAATTACTCCTTCAGTACTATTAATTGAACAGTCATCCTGATCTGTCTCAACCATCTGTGGCAAGATAATTAGCTGAAATACCCACAAACACACCGGTAGGGTCCCCTTAGCAGTGTAGTCTATTGGGTTAGACAGGCCCTTGAAAGAACATTCTAGGCATGAGCTTGAAAAAAAAAAAAAAGGTCTGATTTTGAAATTCAAGGCCCAGATGGAAGATGCCTGTGGGACATGATGGCACTTGCCAAGTACTTGATTCAAGTTCTGGTATTTTATGTTTCTTTCCACAAAGAACACAGAGGAAGTGGACAAGGAGTTCATTTCCCAGCACAGGCCTTGAGCAGTGTCACATTTTCTTTGTTACTTAGTTCTCTCATCTGGAAAATGAAATGAACTATATTACTGTTTTTCAAATTTCTTTTCTCTTCCTTCCTTTCCCTCTTTTTTGTTTCTTTTCTCTTAAAAAAATTTTAAGCCATAGATTTTTTTTTCCCCCCTAAAAAAAAATCTTGCCTGGAAGCCCAAACAGAAGTCCCCAGGTGGGTCTCCCGTCACTGTGACGGAGTACCTCTGCTTACACGCACTCCCTGAACCCCCCGAGAGTCTATGAATCCTATACTTTCTTAAAGCATGTTTTTGGAAACCGCAGAACTAAATCTGAGTTTTTCAAAGTTGCCTGTGTGCACCAATCACAAGGGACCTTGTTAAACCACATATTCAAATCAGTAGGTCTCAGGGAGACCTGGCAGCCCACATTTCTAATAGGCTCCTGCTCACTGGTGGGCCTTGAAAGAGCAAGGATAATGATTTTCTAAGATGTCCTCAAACTGCAGCATCCTCCAAAATCAAGTGGAAGAAAAAATATTGAACTTGGATCTCGCTTGTGTGTCTAGCAGATCTTCCTGGGGACTGAAGGCTTTGCAGTGGGGTCAACCTTCCTACAGTCAGCTTTGATTAAGTTTGATTGTCCATTGGAAGGGCTGTTTTCTTTTTATCATACTTTGAAACCCGAGTTATTCTCTGTTTTCCTTACTTTGTGTTGAGTATTTCTTCAGTCTTAATGAGTTGGGCTGCCAGATTTAGCAAATAGATATATGACACTGGTTAAATTTGAATTTCAGATAAACAACAAGTCATTTTTTAAAATTACATTTCATGGGACGTGCTTATGCTTAAAAAAAAAAAAAAAAAAAAAAAGACTTCTATTTTCATTTGAAATTCAAATTTATCTGAATGTCCTGCATTTTACTTGGCAACTCTGTCTAGAGGGAAACACAATGGTTTTGGGCCTTTGCCAATGAAACTTGCAATTTAATTAAAATAAACTACTCTTGTTTGTGGCTGAGTCTCTTTGCTTCATGAATTGTAGATCACATTTGCCTTAAAAAGGGTAACTCAAATTGATTTGTCTATCTTCTGACAAATGGGAAGATGGCTGAGCTGAGAATTCTAAGCAGGAAAATTCCAATGCCTCATGCATGAAGCAAAGCTTGAGTGTTTTTTACACATTTTCTGCTCTTTCTATGTTATTTCTTCCTCACGTGAAAGCTGCCTGATTGTCCTGCAGTTGGCTTTTCTCTTGCTATTGTTATGTAGCTTTCATGCTAGAACTGCCTGATGGACAATACTGAAGTTACCTCTATAGGTAGTACATGCCCAAGATAAAAGCTGCCCCAGTGCATATACAGAACAGCTCTCTATTTGGATTAACAAAGAAAATCATGGCTTGGCCCTGTAGCACAATGGTTATGGCACTGGCTACATGCACGGAGGCTGACAGGTTCGAACCCAGCCAAGACCAGCTATACAATGACAACTGTAACAAAAAAGAAAATAATAGCTGGGTGTTGTAGTGGGGACCTGTAGTCCCAGCTACTTGGGAGGCTGAGGTAAGAGAATCGTTTAAGCCCAAGAGTTGGAGGTTGCTGTGAGCTGTGACAGTACAGAACTCTACCCAGGGTGACATACACTGTCTAAAAAAAAAAAAAAAAAAAAAAAGAAATCATATTATTCATGTGATTTTTTTTTTTTTTTTTCCCCCCAACAAGTACAAAGTATAAGTAAAGAATAACTCTCCAGCTCAACCAACTAAGTTAGAATCTCCAGGTGGGAATCAGCGAAGGGTATTTTTAAAAAGTTGTTCAGGTGACTGAGTAAGGAGGGTGAGAGCTAAGGACCAACCTCTGCTCAACTCCACTCCCAGTTCCCAGGCTGTATTCCATAATTCCCCACTTGCAGCCTGTGCCTGTGGTATTCCTTCAGCCTGGAATGCCACTTACTTCATCTAGACTTATGCAAACACTATCAATTTCATAAGTGTTTCCCAAGAAAACCTTCTGGATCCCCACCTAGAGATTAGAAGTCACTTCTGATTGTCCTGTGTTGGTTCAGGCGTTTCCTGGCATGTTATCACTATCTCTTGTCACATTTTAGCCCACACTGTGGTTGTGCATGTGATGCGTATGTAGTCTGTACACATACGTTGTGCTCTACTATATGACCTTGAGGTCAAATGTCCTGTTCACCTCTGCAATAAACACAGCCGTGGGGTACTACTTGGAATAGATTGGATCCTTTTTATAATTTCTGCCTCCTCTATATGACAAATTTATGAAAGAAATGCAGATAGAGAAAATTTCCTCATTTTGAACTTCATAACCATGCAAGTAAAAAATATTGAGAATAGGGGCAGCACCTGTGTCTCAAAGGAGTAGGGTGCTGGCCCCATATGCTGGAGGTAGAGGGTTCAAACCCAGCCCTGGCCAAAAACTGCAAAAAAAAAAAAAAAAAAAGAAAAAAGAAAAAAACATTAAGAATAAAACCCCAAACCCAAAATATTACCATATAAGAACGGAAAAAGAGAGTGCATGAAGCATGAATGTACTTTTTGAACAAATCGGGAAGATGAGTCATGAAGAATATCGTCAAAGGAATGAACTACCCAAAGTTCAGAGTATGATTTGCACTTGTAATAACAGAATTTAAGTACTTTGCATTCTGTTTCTTCATCTTTACAAACACAATGCTATCCTTCTTTATTTTGAAACCACTGTTTTAACATGCAGATATGTGAAGTGCTATGTGAATTGAAGATACCTCCCGTGCCTGAAATAAATGCAAAAAATTCTAAGACCTTAAGAACTTTTTCTCTAAATGGATGCATGTAGCTGAGTTTGCTGTCAGGGGCCAAGGGTGTAACTGGGAAGTCTCCGAATTCACTTCCATGTAGGAGACAGTGTTTACGAAAGGATAAAAAAAACTGTGCTAAGTTGAAGCTCACATATATACGAATAAAACTGAACAGTAAAGGAACCCATTCTTTAGCATGTAGTTTGGCCAAAGTTTTTTTTCAGGGAGGACTGTTTCATCACTAACACATTTTAGAATTTCTGGCACATGGGGAAATAAAAAGCCTTATTTTAGTCAGATTTGTTGTAATTCTCTATAGATGCTGCACCATTTTTCTTTTTACCTGGATCTATAATAGCCAGCAAAATGTTATACACAAGGAGACTCATGGTAAGTGCTTGTGTTGACTTGCAGAGATCCTACTCTATAGCAGACACCCTAGTTAGTTAGGAGCGGACTCTTGGGTGACAAGCTATCTTCCTGACTTTTTTGTTTCTTTTTGTCTTTAGTTCATTGTTCATCACTTTGTTACCCAAACCAAGGATGAATGTGATGGTGATTATTAGTGCATTCATGTGGGAATGAATGCATTCAGGCAGCCAATAAAATTGCTATTTACACACCTCTGTGTAAAACATGGTATTAAATACAAGGCATTTATATTATGTGTAGGCAAAACAATGTATTTGCATATAAAAGCTTGAATAGGAACTAAGCCCTGAGATTTGAGAGTCAGTAAAAATAAGCAAGTATCCACTGAAAACACCTGACTATAAATGTTATGAGATTTGTGATTGCTCTATCTCCCTTCCAAGCAGCTGACTCAGTGTCTGGCCATCACGAGACACTGACTGCCTCTAAATCCTTTGGATTCTGGGGAACTGTCTTCACCAGGCTTCACTAAATGCCCTGCCAGCCTGAACTCCACAGAAGGACTCTCCAATCTCTGTTCTCTCATCTATCTGCAATCAATTGTGAATAAGTTCCCCCATTCTTATCACACATCCTCATCTCCTACACTTTCCTACTCCAGATTCTAAGCAGGCCCAAGTGGTGCAGAAAAAAAAGTCACATATCTAAGTTAACCCAGCCCCAAAGAATCACACTCTAATTTCCCTTGGGAAGCCAGTGATTCCTTTACCCTTCCCTGTTGAATGCTTTTGATACACCCAGCCTCCAACCATGTGCTTTCCAGTCTCCAATCTCATGCTGCCCTTTCCCGAATCATGAATTTCTCTATTTTTACTAAGAAGAGGAAGCCATTAAGAAGACCCAATTCTCCTCTGCCAACAATGCTTTTAGGTCTATTTGCACTTTCTTCCTATCTGAAATACTCTTGTTTGGTTGCCTAGGTAAGTGCTTTTCCTACTGGGCTGTGACATAACTTCATTCCTCCCTCCTTTCTGGGAACTCTAAAACATCCCTTCTGTAGTTTGTTTACCTTATGCCACACTCAATATCAGGAGAAAAGCCTTTAGGGATCAGGGAGGGTGACTGGCAAGTTCTCACCTAATGCGCCCACGGTAAGGGTATACAGCACCCCCCTGGGGCAAGGGCTCAGCTACTACTTGAACTCTACCTTAGAAACGAAAACAAGGTGACCTAAACATTTGTACCCTCATGTCGATCTGGAATTTAGAAAAAGGATAAAAAAAAGAAAGAAAAGAAAGCAATCCTTTATTTGATGTTCTTTGAATACTTAGTTCTGTATCTGTCTTGCATGTCACACTGATGCCACTGTCTTCATGTTACAAACCCATTTTTTACCCCTTTAAACCCGGCCTGCTCTCTTCCTTGAAGGTGTGCCCTTTTGGATGACCAAGGATCTCACTGTCAAGTTAATATCCTTTTCCTCTTCTTCAGTGACTTCTGTAGAGCACTTTGCAATGCTCACCTCTTCACTCTTGACACTTCTCACTTTGTAACTTTCTAGCAAAGTATGTTTTCTTCCATCTTGCTCTGTTTTCTGTGCATTTTTTTTTGTTTGTTTGTTTTGTTTGTTTGTTTTGTTTTTTCTCTTAAGTGGTCCCCTTTTCTGGTTCCCAGATGCTAAACATTAACATGTCCTAAGGTTTAGTCACAAGCACTCTCATCTCTTTTCCATTGGGTTCTCTTTATTCTCTTGGGTTTCAACTTTCTGTTACAGTGTCCATATTTTCTCTGACATCACTACCTTCATCCTTTCCTTCCTTTCAGTTGCTTTTCTGAAGAGGCCCTATTACAATATGACTATCAACTCAAACCAACATGCTCAAAATCGATCCCTTCATTTCCCTTCTGGTGTTTCTAATTCTGTCATTAGAAAATTTAACTTCTCAATTCCTTCTCTCAAGATCATCCTTAACCTTTTATTTCAGTCCCTTAACTGATTGGGCAGGAGATAGTATGTATCCAAAACTGCAGAATAAATAAGCTCCTCAGATTTAAAAGATATACCATTTTTGGATACCCATTTTCAGTATAGAAGCTGAAATAGGTATGAAATTTGCTATCTGTCTTTTAAACTTTCTCAGTACTAAATTTCTCAGATTCAGTACTGTGGAGTTATCCTTGAATCAATCTTCACCATATACCTCTGTGGCATTAAGAGCAGCTATCGTATTGCACTGTGTTAACAGAATCTTTCATTCTGACTGATTTTCCACGGTACATGCTGAGAATACAGTAGAACCTCCATAGTTGACCACCTTCCTATATTGACCTTAACCTTCCTATATTGACCACCTCCTTCAGTTGACCTAATTTTCATAGTCTGGACATGGAACACAGGTACCGATCAGTACAGCAGGCCCAGAACCTCCAGACAGAGGTTATACTGTCTCCTTTAGCATTAGCCTTAGTTCACAATATATTGAAAATGCTTTCGGTAGTATTTCTTTATTTCTTGAGCCACATTTCCACAAAGGGCCACTTTCTACTAAAATCAAGTGATAATTTACTATTGGACAGGCAATTTACTTTAAAGAAAAGTTCTTTACAGTGGGTCTGAAAACAAGCCAGTTCACTGTTGCACAGTGACTGGGTTGAAAGACAAGATAAAGCTGCTTTGCTCATAAATATCCTAATAAAAGTCAAATGTGAATTAGTGCCGACCCTGACAACAGTAAGAATGGCCATGTTCCTTAAGGAATTGTTCTCATAAAGTTACTTGTGTCTGGAGTACCCGTGTGTTTCAAACTGAAGTTAAAGAAAGCTGGCAAGCCAAACTCTAATTCAGCTGTGACCTCAGGAATGGTGAACAGTGTACTATTTTCTGCCCTAAAGTAGTTGTGCACTTAAATCCATATTCCATCACACAATTAGAGAACACCCCATAAAACAATGTATGTTTTCAAATTGAAGAATGGACACTATTTGTTTGAAGATTTAGAGTGATGTTCATCAGTCACATGAGGGCAAAATTAGATTTTTTTTTTTTTTTTTTTTTGGTCTGTGAACAGTAATTCATGCTGTTTCTAATTTGTGTACATTTCAATGAAATTAAAAGCTTTAGAGAAAGTTGAAAAGGCAGATAGCAAATTTTGTAGCTATTTTTAAGCTTCTGTATTGAAAAAGTGGTTTCCAGAATGCTGTATCTCTTTTTAAATCTGAAGAGCCTGATTTATTTTGCAATTTTGGAGAGATTAGAATAGTAGGAGAACAATCCTAAGGAAAGATAGGATTAGTGAGGTAGGAAAATAAAAGTTAAGAAATATGCAACTTAGAGGATCAGTGGCGGAGATACTACAGCTGCATTTGAATTGTATTTTTGATACCGAGTTATTAACTGACTAATCGCAGTGTTTAATCATTCCTGACTCAGGGCCTCCGCTGATGGTCATTACTGTCCTTTACAAAGATTCATGTTATCTCCACAAAAGCTTCCTTGAGAGTACATTGCATTTATCCTGCGATAAAGAATTATTGATAACTGTTGTAGCAATATGGTGTGAACCAGGTTATAGCTCTGGAAATAACTCCTTTGCAACATTTTGAGAATGAATTAAAAAAGAAATAAGAAAAGCAAAATGGCTCCGAGATACCAATTAGAACCTATAAAACCAAATGTTTTTTATTGTATAATCAATGGTGTAATACTCAGGGGTTGATAATACGTATTGTTTGTGGATTATTTAGATCATTTTTCCCCTTCCTCTTATCTTCTTTACCAACACTTGCTAAACAAAAGTGGAATGGGAAATAATTAAATAGCTCCAATAAATCTTGGTAGTCAATGTAGTTTCTGTCTGATACTGCCACTTAAAATAGTGCTTTTAACACTGGTGAAGGTTGCTTAGAAGTCATCAAATTTGGTTTAAACAATTGGCTGGGTTGCACGGAATGGTTGAGGAATTGACCCAAAGTCACAGTGTTGTAAGTTAAAAGCTGGAATTTGTGCCAGATCTCTGCTTTTTGTGCTGTACTCTTTTAACTGGATTTCAGTGGTACATGATTCTGCCAGCTTTAAGCACTAGAGCATTAGGCAAATCACTTCTCAGAGGACTTTAAAAGTTATTCAGACATTTAGTAAGTGGTTGAACTAGTTAAACTAGTGGTTAAATTAATATGGTTCTCCTACCTATTTAAATAAAGCATACCCATTTAACCATTGATTTCTCAGCTTAGTAAAACTTTGGAAATTCCTTCATCCTAGCGGGGAGAGCAGATAACAGCACCTGACCTCTCCTGCTCTATGTTAGTGCCTTCTGTTTTAAGTAACTCATTATGGGAAAAGATTTGTCTACAGAACTTTATGTCACTTATTGTTTTAATGATCAGTTCCTTTGGTTTTATGCGGACTTTTCACTAAAGGCAAAGCTGAGCATGACATCTAAGGCATTACCCAACACTACCAAAGTTGGTGGGCTTTTTTCCCAGGTTTTACTGCATAAGTAATTCTGTTCTCTGAACAGGACGACCATGGTCTTCTTTGTTGTTTGTGCTTTATGTTTTCTCTTTGGGTCACCCATAAAGTGTCTTCATAAACAGCGAGCATGCACAGACACAGTTCTCACTCACTTTCCATTTTTTGTGTGTTTTTCTAAGACATTTACAACACCAGGGGTGGAGGGATTTGGAATATCCTAGATTTACAGGGAGAGATGAACTTTCAATTTATTCTAGTTCAACCACTTCCATGTCATGTCTAAACAACTTCTAATGTCCTTGATCAGAGGTCTTCTTGAATGCTCACCTATCTCTGGTGATGAGGAACTCCAGGCCTACTGTATCTCTGAGCACCCTGGAATTATTGGTCCTTATAATGAGTCCATATTTGTATCTTCACAGATTCTTCCCCCCCAATTCTTGTGTCTATTCCCTGAATCCACGGGAATAAGGCAGCTATCTCACCCTGAGTTCCAAGTCTTTAATATTCTCAGTCTCTCCACTGAACACATTTGAAGCTGCCTGGGTCCAAAAACAGACACCACTGCTGTTGATGGTGCTAACCCGCTTTTCACAAGACATATAATAAATGTTAAAATTGACAGCCACATACTGCAAATTGTAAATTCTGAGATTATTTTCAACTAAATTTCAGGGTTCTTTACTACTGGGAAAATTTGATGTGGCATAAGTAAATTTGTACATATTTAGTATTTAAGTCAAATTACAAGCTATGGAATAGTTAGATATTTAAAGGTCAACACCAAGGGAAAAAACTAAGAAAAAAATATGGGACAGAAATTCAACCTGAATCAGAAAAACATCTTACATACTCTTAGGAGAGGATATTAAATACGGGACAGAAATTCAACCTGAATCAGAAAAACATCTTACATACTCTTAGGAGAGGATTAGCCTTTACGAGAATCCTTGGATTTAAAGCTGTAAGAATATTTTTGAATAATTATGATGAACTTATTTTCTTTATAGAAGAAAAGATTTCCTCATTTCTTACAAGGCAAATATAATTTTCTCTTCAAAAACTGTGCCAAGGTGCTTTTGGCTTATAATATTTCATAAAAATGATTTTTGATTTATGAATGAAGTTCATCTATTCAAAATTTATTTTATCTATAGTATTTTTAAGTACCTTATTAGTTAGAATACAAATATGGTAATTGAGAGTACAGAAAGTAAACACTAAACTAACAGTTTTGACCCGTTGTTTGCTTACTATGTGATATAAGAAAATTGCTATAATTTTCTTTCCCTTTTTTTTTTTTGTTGCATTTTGGCCAGGGCTGGGTTTGAACCCACCACCCTCAGTATATGAGGCCTGTGCCCTACTCACTGAGCCACAGGTGCTGCCCCTAGAAAATTGCTATAATTTTCAATTGAAAAGTATTTTGTTTTCATTAGGAAAGTTTTTATGGAGTAATCACCAGAAAATAGAGCAAAATAATCTTAATCTATTTGTAAATTACAAATACCTTTGGTTGATCACTTCTGATAGAATTACAAAAAGCATGCCATTATTTGTAAGAAATGTCTTTACACTTTTATTCCCCAGATTAATACTTTTTATCTTTGAAGCTCAAATTTTAAATTACAATATTCTTATAATCACCAATAATTCTAGTATTATTTATAAACTAAAGTATTCCTGAACGATTGACTTGTTAAGTTTAGTTGTTCTGTATTTCTGCCAGAAAATACTACATTAAGTGAAATTGGTGGAAAAATAATCTTGTAAATGAATAAACTCATGATTATTGTGAAGTGAGAATTGTTGCCAAAATTAAGGTTTCTACTATCTGTCTCTTCAAATAGAAAGATGTGTGCATTTATTTTAACTAAGAACAATTGCCAGAACAATTACTAAAGTCACAAGGAAGAAATTATTTCACAATTGGTACTGTCAAGAGAGTGATCTTCTCTTGAAGAGGAGTGGAATATGTCAAACATGTATTATGTACTTAAAATGACGTAAGTCAGGTTTACCAATGCCCAAGTTAATTGTGGCTCTACAAGTTTTACTTATTCCTGCGATTCTTTCATCTATGAAAAGCTTCCCTGTGAAGATTATATTTCTATTATTATCTGTCTAGATAATCTTATGTGCCACTAAAAATATTTAGTTAGGGGAAGATAATTAAGAGGTGGAAGAGAAAATAGTTCATCCAATATTTTTAATAATTCTTTCCAATAAAAGGAAGACAATGTTTTATTAAATTACAAACACTACTTTAGTTCTAGGCACTGAAATGAAAATGTTACCCAGAAAGTAAATTAAAGAAGACAGCTGTAAAAGAAATATTGTTTTGGTGATTACATATATCACCAAATCATCATGAATTTGAATTGAAAACGTTCAGTAATGTGCATTAATACAATTTTAGCATCTTAGAATGGAAACTGAGGAAAGGAAACCATAGGCTTACAAAGGATGTCTAGTTTTTAAAGTGCCCCAATTAAACCACCTATATTTCCTTCCTTTTGCTGTATTTCTGTAAATCTGTCACTAGTAGAATACCTTCTTCAATGAGGGAGTCAATACTATGTCAGCTAGATTTTGCCTAATCTTCCTTTCCTTGTAGCAGTTCATCAAAAGTGAAACTGTCTCATTTATTTCAGTGGATCCTTTTTTTCCCTTGAGGCTGATATAAGATGAAGAAATACATTAAGGGCAAAATTCGGTTATTATAAACATGTGACTTCAAGATAAAAAAAAGACCTGTGGTAGTCTTGGATCATGGCTTCGACACTCCCAAGAGCTATTCATCTAGCAGCTGCAAAGGAAGGTGCCAAATGTCCAGCAGACCCTTTTTTCTCTCCACCAGCAGCCTTTGAATCCTTGCCTAGCTCCTTTCTCTGGCTCCTCTCCTCGTGGCACTATTGATTGCCAGGAAAAGTTGAGGGCTACAGCTGCCTGCAGATCTTTAATCATATTCTCCATGGGTCCTTGTGATTCACAAATATTTCTTGGGCTGGAGAATCCCCTTGAGTGGCAAACTCAAATGCCTCTTGCTATGTTGCTGCTGGAGCTGTGCAGGCAGCAGGGCCAGGATGAAGAGTCCTGAGCTGAAGTCTTGGCTCTGTTACCGGGTGTCAAATGGTCCAAGCAAATTGCTTCCCCATTCCCAGTCTCTATTTCTACGCTGTACTTGACTCCAACAAAGGTGTAGACAGGACACTGCCCACTTAGGTTCCAGAAACAGATGTCTCCGCTGGTTTGAATTTATCTGGATTTAATAGTATCTACAGGGTGTCCCAAGGGTTGCCCATAAAGTCACCATCCATAGAGAAAATGGCAGTCAATTGTAGTTAAATGTTCCTTTGTTTACGAAACACTCAATATAAAATTTTAACAAAAAAGTTACAAAATATCTGTTACCTCTTTGTAAAATTTTGTAACAAATATTGTGTAAACAAAGGTACATTTCACTACAATTTCCCATTTTCCCTGTGAATGGAGACTTCATGGGTGACCTTTGGACTTCCTTTAGAACTGGATAACCTGGGTGGTACAGCTACAGAAGAGACAAAAATCACCTTTTGTAATGTTAATATTGGTTGAAGAGTGTATGGAATAATTATTTTGCACCAAACACATGTCTGTCTTACTGAGTATAATGTAAAATTCATACAAGTCTTTTATGTAAAACATGAACCCTCAAGGAAATATACCTGTAGATACTTTGAGAATTCATACACTTCATTCTGGAAAAGTTCCAGAACCCCACAGCTCTATGCCTGTTAGGGTTTCTTTTTGCATTTACATCCTAAGATTTTGTTGATAGAAAACCCTGGGTATCACCAAATGCAGATATTTGGATCTGCCAGAAATTAAAAGGATTTTAAAGCATGATATGAACAATGACTGATATTCAGACACGTATGTTCAAGTTTTACTGTCAAAACCATCTTGTAACTTCTAATTCAAGCACAACTTAAAAATGGTGAGTCTGTTTTCTCCTTCAGGACTATGAACTATTTTTACCGACTTATTTAATTTTTTTAATGAATGTATATCCAGACCCCCCCCCCCAAATAATAAGGATAATAATAATACCACTTATGACCAAATTACAAGTTTAAACATAAAGATCATAGTATATTCTTACATCCCTGGTGATTTGGCTAATCATACCTTCCTGCTCAAAAAAAAAAAAAAAAAAAAAAAAATGTAAAATATTATAATTTTTTAAAGAAGCCATAAATTAAAAAAAAAAACATAAAAAATAAACACCAAC
>CAUYPK010114074.1:0-22874 GCA_963574355.1 Loris lydekkerianus | reverse complement strand
GGAATATTATGCAGCCTTAAAAAAGATGGAGACTTTACCTCTTTCATGTTTATATGGATGGAGCTGGAACATATTCTTCTTAGTAAAGTATCTCAAGAATGGAAGAAAAAGTATCCAATGTACTCAGCCCTACTATGAAACTAATTGATAGCTTTCATATGAAAGCTATAACCCAATTATAGCCTAAGAATATGGTGAAAGGGGAAAGCGAGGGGAGGGGAAAAGGGAGGATGGATGGGAAGGTAATTGGTGGGACCCCTCCTACGGTGCATCTTACAAGGGTACATGTGAAACTTACTAAATGTAGAATATAAATGTCTTAACACAATAACTAAGAAAATGCCAGGAAGGCTATTTTAACCAGTATGATGAAAATGTGTCAAATGGTATGTAAAACCAGTGTATGGTGCCCCATGATTGCATTAATGTACACAGCTATGATTTAATAATTAAAAAGTAATAAATAAAATCCAAAAACATTAAATTTAGATATAAAATTATAAAATATTATTATAAGAATAGAGAGAAAAATGCAAAGACCTCAAGAACATGTAACAATATATGTAGAGATTATTCAATAAAAAAACATTGAGACTGCTAGCTGATTGTTTTGGGAAAAAATTCAAGCTAAATCTCTATATCACACAAATAAAAAGAATTCTAGATTCACTAACACTTTAAGTAAATGGTCAAAAATTCAAATGCCCATCAGGATCAGATAGGTAAAATAAAATGTTTAAGTCTGAAAAAAAAAAATAAAAAAAATAGGGAGAAAAACCTTTTCGTAGAAAATGAAGTGGCAATAACAGCAAAATAAGAGAGAAAATGTTGAGTAACTTTCAGTGTTTTCTCAGTGTCAAACTCACTCGCATTTGTGAAAACTGGAAAGATGAGTTGCCTAAGACATTCCCCCCAATTACAGATAATTTGGTTTATATGTCTTCCTTCTTGTAAAAAACACTAAAGTAGACAAATAAACCATTAGAGGAGGTAGAAGAGGGTTTCCTCAGAGAGAAACAATGTGGTCATTGGTCTTGCATTTGGCCTTCCACTCTTTCCCAAAGAGTTCCTCTGAGGTTCCTCTGAGACTACCGTCCTGACATTTCCACTAGTAGATAATACAACATGTCTTCTAAAGGGAGGAAGAAGAATTAAGTAAAGGTGGCATCTGCCAAAAACCATATATTTAACCTTATTCTTGCCATGCCTGCTAAGACAAATAAGGATATGCCCTTTTTTTTGAGACAGAGTCTTACTATGTCACCCTCGGTAGAGTGCTGTGGCATCACAGCTCACAGCAACCTCTAACTCTTGGGCTTAAGTGATTCTCCTGCCTCCAACTTCCAAGTAGCTGGGACTACAGGCACCTGCCACAATGCCCATCTATTTTTTTGTTGCGATTGTTGTTTTTGTTGTCAGCAGGCCCGGCCTGGGTTTGAACCTGCTTGCCTAGGTGTATGCGGCTGACACCCTAACTACCGAGCTATGGGTGCTGAGACCATTTTTTGATTCTATATCTTTTGAAGACATAATAATAGTTTTTAAAATTAGCTATGTAAAGAGCAATATGAAATTTTAAAAATTCATTTTAGTTTTTATTTAAATTTTTAAAAATTGATATGTAATCATTTTAAATATTTATGAGGTAGATATTAAATATGTTGCTATATTTGTAATATATAGTGATAGATAAGGGCAGTTAGAGCTTTTGTCATCTTGAGGTTTTATAATTTATCATTTCTTTGTGTTGGGAAGCTTCAATATCCTCCTTCTAACTGTTTGAAACTGTATATTATTGTTAAGTATGGTCATCCCACACTGCTGTAGAACACTAGAACTTATTCCTTCCATTCACCTGTAATTCTTTGTTGTTTAACAAGTCTCTTCCTATCCTCTCTTTCCCATTACCTTTCCCTCTCTCTAGTATTCTCTGCTTCACCTTTCACTTTTATGAGATTGACTTTTTCATAGCATCCAGAAACTTTATGTCATCATTTCATTGTTTTATGAAAATATCAAGCGGGAATATCCAGGAAGTATCTTCCATTTCATGTACACAAAATATCCAAATTTCAGAGTATATTACCTCTGATATTTGTTTAATAAATAAACTTCGTGTGCAAAGATATGAATGGAAGAATAATTTTTTATTAACCATGTGATGTCCATCCTTGTTCTTGTGGTAGAAATGTTGTATAATGTCTCCACAAACATGGACTTAGAAAATACTGAAGCAGTGTTCCTAGAGCAAATGCAGGGTCTGGTTCCTCTGAGACTACGGTCATGACATTTCCATTATGGCTCAGTACATAAGTTTGTTTTATGTGTGTTTCTATGTTAAGCATGGGAAATAATGTAGAATGTAGAGAAACAGACAGTAAGAAAACTTAATATGAGAGAAGTTCAGTAGTTGAAACACAGGATGAGAAAGGAGAAATTCAGAAGAAGGAAGAACCAAGGAACGGCATGCAAGTGAAGAGGCTGAAAATATCAAAGGGAAGAAGGTATTGTAAGCACTGTTGGGGAAACTTTACCATTTTCTCTCAGATATTGTCCTGAAAAATAAAAAGGAAAAAAAATATATAAATACATAAGAAACCAAATTTAAGAAAATTCAAATTTTGAAAAAATACAAAGGTTAATTTAAAACTAACAGGACACTGATAGATACACACACACAAGCCCCTAACCACAATATATAATGCATATATGTCCATATAGATTAAATAATTTCCAACAATATTATATTGACAGTTATTTGAAATGAAAATTTCATCAGATTTTATCATATGATTTATAAAGCTGTTGTGTGATTACAGAATAACAGTGTGTACGTGACTAGCTGACTATTTAAGCTGGTTGGAAATAAAGAATATCACTATTTGCCACCAAAAAAAAAATTTTTTTTTTCAAAAATTTTCAATTCCACAAATACTTCAGACTCAACAAACCAGCTCTATGAGAAAAAATAATAAGTACTATTCTTTTTTTAGTCACCTAGAAAATATTTACTGAGTCCTACTTGTATGACAAACATTTTATTATAATTGGGGTTAAATGATAGAGTTCCTACCATGTTATAAAGTTAGAAGAAGAAATAAATACATAAATATAATACAATGAAAAGATAGCATATATCTTCATATATATAGATATAACACAAAATGTTATCTTTTACGTAATGTATTGTGAAGGAAAAAAATTGGGCTTAAATGTTAAGGAATGCCTAGGTATGTTACTTTAAACAGAGTTTTTAGGAGTATTTCTGGGGGAGGATATTTGAGCAGATATCAGAATGAAGGAATGGAAAGAATTATGGGATGATTCTGAGAAAGAGAACTCCAGAAAGCAGAAATAGAATTGCAAAGCCCTGCAGTGGAAATAAAAACATGAAATTTTCAATGGAACCAAGAAGGCCAACGTGGCAGAGAGTGGTGCGTCAGGGTTTGTGCAGCAGCTGAGTTGTGATGCAATCTGTGGCCCAAATTACATGAGTGGTTTCTCATGGGAGAGAGTTTGCACATTCTCCAATTAAGGGTTTTGAGAAGGGAAGAGATGAGTGAGGAGCTTTTATCTATTTTGTCCCTAGCCACACAAAACACAACAATAATGAAAGCCACTCAGCAAGACACCTCCACACATAGCATAAATACATTTGTGAGACACTGATCTACCCAGGTTATGAAATGTTACCGAGTTATTTGTATATTTCTGTCAACTTAAGCTCATGGTGGCAAGTGCAAGAACTTAATTGTCAGGCCTAGTATAGCAACAACTCTGACATTCATTTCAGAAAAAGGGTTCCAAGGGTGGACTAGGTGCTTTGAAAGATGGACTAGGTGCTGGCATTAGTCCATAGCTTCCCAAGAGGAGTACTTTGAAGATGACTATAGTGATATTCAGCAATGGGCTATGTAGTACTTTATCTTGGATGAGTTTACTAAGTTGTTTGCCCTCATATATGATCATTTTAGGGTATTATTAGGAAATTTAAAAGGTATTTGTTCAAATTTTTCTTCCTGTTTTGTACCAACATCCATTTTTCCTATTGCTTTGAGTACGTCTTCCTTAAATTGAGTTTTAGAACATTTTGCTTGATTTTATTTAACACTATTTGTTAAAATCCAGTATTTCTTAATGAAATATATTTCATGATATTTTGTCAACAACCATTGATTCTTCTTAACTTTTATGAATCTATGAAGAAAAATGTAAGTATATTTCTACAAATTTAGGATTTTTTAATTTGTAGGTGCTACATACTAGTTTTCTAAGATAAAATGCTTTTGTATACAAAGCAACTTAAAAATTTTGTAAAAAATGTGTGCTAAAATTTTCTGAACATTTATACATCTTATCTGAGAATTTAGGATTTTATACTCACCTATTCTTTATGACAAGATTTATTCCAATCGTTCATCTAGTTTAGGAATATATGATCTAATATAAGAAAAACAATTCTATAAGACCAATATGATTTTGATTGAGGTTTTCAGTGGCAATGAACTCACAGCCTTCTTCTGCAGGCACATTTAATATGGAGATAGTTCAATTCATTAAATGCTTTCTTATGGAGAGGTCAAATATTTCTCTTTACAACTTCAAACAGTTATTTATAACCCAACCAGCTCAAATAACTTTGAAAAGAGGAGAGAATCTTCTGCCTCAAATATTGTGCTTTGCTTGTTAAACATATTTATTTATAATGTTCTTTTTTAACAAAGTGTTTTCAGAAGCTTTACAATTTTGGAAATTGTACACTTTATGGATTGCATTTTGTCAAAATCTCAAAATGTGTTGCCCAGAATGAAATAAATGAGTTCTCATCAAAAATAAGTAGTAAATAACAGAGTGACACTGTCACGTCTCTTATCTTTTGTCCTGGTTCTGTAAAAGGAAACCAAAATCCTACCTCATATCTGTTTGTTATCATTGTCATTCAGGAACCATGTCAAAACCTGTCAAAGTAGTGGACAGTTCCCTTAAGATATCATGACTTTTATACTTACTAACTTACCTCTTTTGTAATATTCCTTTATGGACACATACAGAATAAAGATTATCATAAAGTAAGGGAGAAGGGCAGCTTTGTCACTTGGATCTACAGTGTTTATTTTGAAGCGGGATTCTGAAAAGAAAAAAAATGTCAGAGAAGTTTCTTAATATGTAAAAAAGAACATAAATTTCAAATTTCAGTATCTATAGAACTCAACCACACTCATTCTTCAGGAGCAGATCTATGACTGCTTTTGTATTACAATGGCAATGTCCAGACTAACCATGTTGCTGTTTCTACATTAGAAATTTTGTTCTATACTTCAAGTGAACTGTAGATCTATAACCAAATTTTGATCTTCATTGTTGTGTTGAGGAATCCTATTACTCTCAAATACCACAGGGATGGATTATAGCAACCATTCAGAAGATAATATAGAAGTAAATATTTTAGGGTAGGCCAGGATAAGGAAATGATTCTCTCATGGGTTGTGTGGAATTTCTAAGTGTGGACACCTAATAGTAAATGAAGAAATTTCTGCTATGTTCCTGAAAACCTCATAATTTTGCTGTTTCCCATGAAGCCAAACATGGTCGAGGGTAAGGACTGGCAAACTATCGTTCAAGGGCCGAATCAAATCTGATAAGTATTTTTGTAAGGCCTGTGATTTCAGAATGGGTTTTACATTTCTAAATAATTTTTAAAATGAATGTGAAAAGTTTATGAGACTCAAATTTCAGTATTTATACAATTCTGCCATTCTTACTCTTTTACATGTGGTACATGGCTGGTATCACCATGGCACTGCTGAGTAGTTGGAACTGAATTGTATGTGGTGCAGCAATGCCATTCAAACCTGTATTTGAGAGGCACAGGTACTGTGGCACTGAACACTTTATTTTATGCATTGATTTTATGACCAGGGAACACCAATCAGGTCAAAACAATAAAATACAAGAAGAGTAGACTTTGAATAAAATATTTTTAATGCACAGTGGAGTGCATTAAATAATTTTGCTATTGAATAAGATATATTTATTATGCAATGACACTATGCTGTGACATTACAGGACTACTCATCATAATGTTCACAATATTGCCAAATCACAAAAAAGTAAAAAAATTATAGCCATAAAATTAAACACATTTTCACAGCAGAATTTCTTCATAAAAATTAGAAAATTGAAAATAAGGCTGCAATCAAAGTCTACCTTTGAAGGGTGGACTAGGTGCTGGTATTGGTGGGTAGCTTCCCACGGAGAGTACTTCAAAGGTGACCATAGTGATACTCAGCACTGAGTATGTAGCATTTTTTCTAGGATGAATTTGTGAACTTAATTGTCAGACCTTGTATGCTGCTCAATTTTTGCTGTTTATTTGAGGAAACAATGCCAAGTTTGAAGTGACTGAGTCTTAGCCTCTACAAATTGTATTCAAGAAAAAATATAGATAAAAATACTTTCAAAGCCAATTAAACACTAGCTCAGTACAACCTGAGATGGAACCTGCTTAGCTGTGCTAAACCTGATGGCAGTAAAATGTGTGAAGAGCATAATGAGTATTATTTGGACAAAGTTACAAAGTTTTCGAAAATGTAAGTTCATTCATGTCATTATTCATCAACATGTACTTTGTGGAAAGTATTTGAATCTATTATGTGTCATCAAGCCAGTACTGTCAATGGTGAACCTCATTCATTATGGTATACTTAACCATTGCTAGTTCTGATACTTTTTATTAAAAATAAAATCCAAATATCCCGACTTGCCTTTGTATACATGAATTTGATGGGTTACCCGTGGTCAAGTTCGTGTGTGTGTGTGTGTGTGTGTGTGTGTGTTTTAAGTCAGGGTGCTAATTTTTTTTTTTTTTTTTTTTGCTGAATTAGATTACAATTTTTCTGAATTACGTCACTCATATCAAACACTACATTTTGGAAAAATAGCTTTTACTACAGGCATCATAATTTTTCTTAATTCAACCTAAAATCAGAAGGCAAAGTAGAATATATATATGAAATTTATACTGTAATGTGTGAATTATATACCTCCTGTATTGTCAAAAGGTGAAACAAAAAGCAACATCTTCATTTTCACATACATTTTCTTTTTTTTTATTAAGTCATATACACATAGATCATGAATACATTTATGCATATGTGGGGTACAATGTGTTGATTTTTTCATGCAATCTGATGTGGTTACATCAAACCAATCAACACAGCTTTCACCTCATTTACTTGATCATTGTGTTAATACATTTATGTTCTACACTTGACAGATTTGACTTGTAACCTTGCAATATGCTCTGTAGGTGTGGTCCTGCCTTTCATCCTCCCTCTATCAAACCTTCCCTCTCCCCTCCCTTCCCACTCCATTTCTCTACTTCATCCTGGGCTATAGTTGTGTTCTATCCTTCATAAGAAAGTGTGAGTAAGTATAAGTTGGTTTCATAGAAGTAGTGAGTACATTGGATACTTTTCCCTCCATTCTTGAGATACTTTACTCAGGAGAATATGTTCCAGGTCTCTCCATGTGAACATAAAACAGGTAAAGGCTCCATCTTTTTTAAGGCTGCAGAGTATTCCATGGTATACATATACCACAATTTATTAATCCATTCATGGGTCGATGGGCACTTGGGCTTCTTCCATGACTTGGTGATTATGAATTGAGCTGCAATGAATGATCTGGTGCAAAAATATTTTTTGCAAAGTGATTTTTGGTCTTTTGGATATACTCCTAGTAGAGGAATTGCAGGATCCAATGGCAGGTCAATTTTTAGATCCCAGAGTGTTCTCCAAACTTCCTTTCAAAAGGAATGTGTTAGTTTGCATTCCCACCAGCAGTGGAGAAGTGTTTCCTTTTCTCCACATCCATTCCAACATCTGTAGTTTTGGGATTTTGTTATGTGGGCTACTCTTACTGGAGTTAGATGGTATCTCAAAATGGTTTTAATTTGCATTTCTCTGATGATTAAAGACGATGAGCATTTTTTCATGTGTCTGTAGCTACCCAAAGCAATCTACAGATTTAATGTAATCCCCATTAAAGCACCTCTGTCATACTTTAAAGATCTGAAAAAACTAGTACTTCATTTTATATGGAAACAGAAAAAAAAAAAAAAACTGAAATAGCCAAGACATTACTCAAAAATAAAAACGAATCAGGTGGAATCATGCTACAAGACTTCAGACTATACTATAAATCTATAGTGATCAAAACAGCATGGTATTGGCACAAAAATAGAGAGGTAGATATATGGAACAGAATTGAGAACCAAGAGATGAATCCAGACACTTATTGTCATTTGATCCTTAATAAGCCTATTAAAAATTTAAACTGGGGGAAAGACTCCGTATTTAACAAATGGTGCTGGGTGAATTGGCTAGCAACTTGTAGAGGACTGAAACTGGACCCACACCTTTCACTTCTAACAAAAATTGACTCTCCCTGGATAGAAGACTTGAACCTAAGACATGAAGCCATAAAGATTCTTGTAAAGAGTGCAAGGGAAACACTTGAAGAAATTGGCCTGGAAGAAAACTTTATGAGGAGGACCCCTAGAGCAACAGAAACAATACCAAAAATACATTACTGGGATCTGATCAAACTGAAAAGCTTCTGTACTGCCAAGAACACAGTAAGTAAAGCAAATAGACTGCCCTCAAAATGGGAGAGGATATTTGCAGGTTATGTTTCCAACAAAGTTCTAATAACCAGAATCCACAGAGAACTCAAACTTATTTCACATACATTTTTACCAGATATATTTGCCAGACTTGAGCTATATTTCCAGCCATATCTTTTAGACCTCAATCCAACTGCAAAGGAAAATTCTATATTTTGAAATCCATTTAACCTTGCAATTAAAGAGGAACTTTTATCTAACCTTTGATCGGAAATGGCAAATTTGTGATGGAATAACATGTTAAAGGCAAATAGTAAGAGAAGAATCAAAGAATTCAAAGGATTCTCCTGGGAGTTGCTGATGAGTGACTCGTTAGTACAGGCTGAGTGGAGACAGATGTTACTACAACTAACAGAACTGGGCATGCCTCTGTATTCTCGAGTGATTTCAGGAGGGGCATTTAGATGATTCCTTGCCATTCTCTTGCATCTGAACATTCAGGTGTAAGATTTTCACTTCTGTAATCCTAAGACTAAGGATTGTCTACCATTGGGGTTTGCTGTGCATCAACTGTTTACTGTGATCTGTGTGTACACATGGCATTCTCAGCATCTTCACACAAGGAGTTGTTACATCATGAATTTCAAATTTGTTGAAACTGTCTTTTGAATGTTAGTAAAATATGAATAATTTTATGTGTCAAAATTTCAGAATGCTGGAAAAACAGCTCAAATGCAATAAATAACTTTTGGACTATTTCAGAGAAGATTCAGATCAGTGATCTTAAATGGCTAAAGTGCCCCAACTCTTTAAACTGACTGATGTTTATGTATTACTGTCTGGTGAAAACCTTAATGTGAATAGTAGAGAATGACTAATAATGTTTTCCTCTAGTATCAGTAGGGTATAGTCAATTTTTATTTTTAATATCTTAATAACTATTTTCCAAAAGAGGAAAAAATTATAGGCTAAAATTAAATTCTAAGGATTTTTCTTTACCATATAGCTATTCATGAAACTAACAACCATAAGAGGAAAATTTTTACCTAACTCAATCTTGGAATACAGAAAAAATAATCCCATATTTCTGAGAGTTAGTGGAGTTGCTCCCTTCAGAAAATAAAAATCTTTTCTTTATAATAACTGAAAGAAAACACACACACACACACACACACACACACACACACTCACTGGACAGCAAAGGCAAATTACATGACTTCATGCCCTGAGTTTCCTCTCACTGATATGTACCATTGTGAAGGTCATGTCTTAGGCCAGGTGCAGTGGCTCAAGTGTATAATCCTAATACTCTGGGAGGCCAAAGCCTGTGGACTACTTGGACTCAGGAGTTGGAGACCAGCGTGAGCAACAGCAAGATCCTGTCTCTTCTAAAAATAGAAAAACTAGCTGGACATTGTGGCAAAGCCTGTAGTCCCAGGTACATGGGAGGCTAAGGCAAAAGCCTTGCTTGAGCCCAAGAGTTTGAGATTGCTGTGAGCTTTGACCATGCCATGGCACTCTACCCAGGGCAAAAGAGTGAGACTCTGTCTAAAAAAACAGAAAGAAGGAAAAAGGTTATTTCTCATTGGGGGTTACTTAACTCTAAATAAAATGAGAGTTAATACAGAATAAATATGAGATTCTTTTAAACTCTGGTCAAATTTTGGTTTCTTGTATATAAGGAAGATGAAGGGAAATTACACTTACTGAGTTCACTATAGTTTCATATGATTATTGTTGTAAAATGACATGAGAATATATCCTACCCCTTCCTACTTTTGAATGATAGAGAGATCAGATATGATATTTTTACCCACTATGAATATACCAAAAAAACACAGAAGGTATTTCAAAGGGAGTATTTAGTATGATAATAATTTGTATTTATTTACATTTTATCTGTGAACTACAAACGTAAAATGAATATTAAAAAATAAAAATTCAGAATTGAGCCACAAGAAACATTCTAGTGCAAATGTCTTTGTGGGAAAATGATTTTTGTTCTTCTGAGTAGATACCTAGTAATAGGATTGTGGGATCAACTGGAAGGCCAATTTTAGGTTATTTGAGGATTCTCTTTTACAATTGGAACTTTACCCTGGAAGTGAGAATAATGTAATCTAAAAATTGGTACCCTCATATTAATTTAAAATTAAAAAATAAAAAACAAAACATCAAAGAACAAAAAGAACATTCTTTACGGAATAATATAGAACCTATGATTAATTTGGAAGATGAAAATTTGAGGAGAATGCCTTTTACCTGCATGCTTTTGACCACACCATAGGCAGATCCCCAGGAGAAATTCATTGGCACAAACTGTCAGCCAAACTGTAATAATAAAGAGCATTTGGAAAGCCCTCGAAAAGAATAAACAATGTATTCAATTTGGATCTGAAATCTTTTTGCACAGTAGACACAAACACAAATACACGTAGTAAATGCTAGTGAGATTTTAAAAAATAAAAAAACATTTTGCAAATATAAATGCCTTTGAAATTAACAATTTAACTTTTATTGTGGTTGAAAAATATGTGATTCAAATATTTGGAATAAAGCTTGTGGATTTGGCTTACAAATGTAGAGTCTTACGTTTGAGAAGTTCAAAGGTACTGGCTTGTTTCTGACAAAGGACAGCATGAGGTGATAGCCAGACCTCACAGAAACCATAACTAGAAAGTCACTTAGGACTCAAAACTTCTCTAGAAGCTCTGGTGCCTTTCTGCCTTCTCAGCATTGAAGCATGTGTATGTCCAGGTAAGTCCTCTGCATCTCTGCCAGTTACTTCCTGGGTTTCCATCCCTCCTGTTTGCATTGCCATCTTTCTTCTTGCTGTAGATGGCTAACCTCATTTAATACCTACAGAACTTTGAAGCTAGGAGTCATTCAATAAATCTTGAATCTGAGGAACAGAGATCTTACAGGCATTGTATGAAGTCTTACAGTAAAGGACACAAGTAATTTTTCTAATGGCTGAGTCATGTGTATTTTATTACAACATTCATTTTTATGGTCTCTCTGGAGCATTCACCTGTATACGTTCCCCTTCCTTCTTTGAATAACCCCTCCTTCAGCCCTTGTTGCTCCCCCTGCTTTTAGGTCATTTTGCTGCAACCCCTTATTTTTGGTCAACACTTAAAATGGTTTATAAAGGAGTAACTTCAAAATTGGTTTCAAGATAAATAAGATACTTAACAAAATGCCTAAAATTTGGAGATGCAACAAGAAGTTTCAAAAGTCATCATTAGGGGTAATTATTAAAAGATGCTTTACTTCAATATTTAAAATATCTAACCAAAAACTCATAGAGGTTAGTAGGTAAGTTAACAAAAACTTAAATTTCACAAAGGACCTAATAGAAACTTGTTTATAGAATAATAAAATACTTATCTATATTTTACAATATATTTCCTAGATATTAAAGGGAATAAATGCCATTACTTTAAAATAATGTATGGAAGATAAAATCTGAAGTTTACTTTAGTGAGATAAATGCATTTCTCATACATCAAACTTCCAAGTCATTTTAGATGTGGAATCATATGTAAAAGAGCCAAATTTTGGTAACAAAAAGAATATGAGAAATTAGTAATAAACAGAAGAAATTCTTTTCACCTCTGACTCTTATCTTTATTTTAAAAGCTTACATTAAAAAATCACATACCCTTCCTCAGTGATTACAACAAAAAACTCTATGCCCAGAAATCTGAAACTGGAGAGAAAAAGGACCAATATCTGGAAACCTGCCACCTTTCTGAACTCAACTAGAAAGAATTAGAAATTTTGAATAGACTTATATTGTAAAAATACAAAATCCTCTAACAAAGAAAATCCCTGGACCAGAGGGTTTCACACCAGAATTCTCCCAAACCTTCAAAGAGGTACTAGTACCTATATTGCTAACCTATTCAAAAAGATAGAGAAGGAAGAAATCTTCACCAACATATTCTACAAAGCAAATATCACCCTGATTCCAAAACCAGAAAAGGACCCAACAAAAAAGAAAAACTATAGGCCAGCATCATTAATGAATATCTATGCAAAAATATTCAATAAGATACTAGCAAACAGAATACATCAACACATTAAAAAAATTCTACATCATGATCAGGTGGGTTTTGTCCCAGCAATGCAAGGTTGGTTTAACATATGTAAATCTATTAAGGTAATTCATCACAAATAAAATAAAATAAAGAACATATGATTCTCTCAATTGATGCAGACAAGGCTTTTGACGAAATCCAGCATACCCTTCTGACAAGAACATTTAAGAAAATAGGCATAGATGAGATATTTCTTAAACTGATAGAGGCCATCTACAACAAACCCATAGGCAATGCCATATTGAATGGAGTAAAACTGAAAGCATTTCCACTTAGAGCTGGAACTAGACAAGGATGCCCACTATTGCCAACACTATTCAACATAGTGCTGAAAGTCCAAGGCACTGCAATCAGGCAAGAGAAGGAGATCAAGGGTATTCAAATGAGGACAGAGGAGGTCAAACTTTTGCTCTTTGTAGATGACATGATTTTATACCTGAAAAACCACAGGGGCTCAACTACAAAGCTCTTAGAAGTGATCAAGATGTACAGTAAAGTCTCAAGATACAAAATCAACGTCCACAAATCAGTAGCCTTCATATATGCCAATAACAGTCAAGCTGAGAATAAAATAAAAGACACAATACCTTTCACCGTCACGCCAAAGAAAATGGAATACCTGGGAATATATCTAACAAAGGATGTGAAGGATCTCTATAAAGAGATATAAAGCCCCGAGAAAAGAAAGCAGAAGATGTTAACAAATGGAAGAGTATACCATGCTCATGGCTGGGAAGAATCAACATCGTTAAAATGTCCATACTACCCGAAACAGTCACAGATTTAACGCAATCTGCATGGAGCACCAATGTCATACTTTGAAGAATTTGAAAAAATAGTACTTTGTTTCAAATGGAACCAGAAAAAAGCTTAAATAGCCAATAAATTAGGGGGAAATAAAAACACATCTGGAGGTATCATGTTAACCAGACGTCAGGTTACACTACAAGTCAGTAGTTCCAGTCCTAAACAGCATGGTACTGGCACAAAAATAGAGACATAGGTCTATGGAATAGAATAGAAAACCTAGAGATGAACCCAGCCACACATATCACCATTTGATTTTTGATAAACAAAGTGTGCACTGGGGAAAAGAATCCTTATTTAATAAATGGTGCTGGGAGAACTAGTTTGCCACATGTAGAAGACTGAAATTGGACCCGCACTCTCTCATCATTGACAATAATTTACTCTCACTGGATAAAAGATTTAAATTTAGGACATAAGACAATAAAAATTCTAGAAGAGGGTATGGGGAAAATTATTGACAAAATTAGCCTGGGAAAATATTTTATGAAGAAGAAGCCCTTGGCAATTGCAGAAACACCAAAAATAAATAAATAGAATTTGATCAAGATAAAAACCTTCTACACAGCTAAGGGCACTAAAGCAAACAGACAGACTTTGAAATGGTAAAACATTTTTTCATGCTACAAATCTGATAAAGTGCCAATAACTAGAATCTACAGAGAACTCAATCAACAAGAAAAGAGCAAAAATCCCATTTATAAGTGGGCAAGAGACTCAAACAGAAACTTCTCTCAAGATGACAGGCAAATGGCTGAAAAACACATTAAAAAATGCTCATCATCGTTAATCATTAGAGAAATGGAAATCAAAACCACTCTGAGATATTACCCAGCTCCAGTAAGATTAGCTCACATCACAAAGTCCCAAAACTGCAGATACTGGCATGGATGTGGAGAGAAGGGAACACTTTTGCAGTGCTGGTGGGATTGCAAACTAATACAACCTCTATGGAAAGATGTATGGAGAATTCTTAAAGAATTATAAGTGGACCTCCCATTTGATCCTTCAATCTCATTACTAGATATCTACCCAGCATAACAAAAATCATTTTACAAGGACATTTGCATTAGAATGTTTATTGCAGCTCAATTCACAATTGGCAAGATGTGGAAACAACCTAAGTGCCTATCAGCCCATGAATGGATTAACAAACCGTGGTATATGTATACCATGGAGTACTATTCAGCCTTAAGAAAAGATGGAGACTTTACATCTTTTGTGCTTAGGTGGATGGAGTTGAAACACATTCATCTTAGTGAAGTATCTGAAGAATAAAAAAAAAAGTATCCAAAGTACTCAATACTAATACGAAACCAATATATAAATAACTACATGCCCACACAAAAGAAAAATGCAAGTATAGTCTAGCAAGGCAGAGGGGAGAGAATCGAGATGGGAGGGGGCAGGAGGGAGGGTGATTGGTGGGCTGTCCCCTAATGTGCACAGTGTGAGCGTGCTCAGCAGGCCCCGTAGGTGAAGGGCTCAACTACAACTTGAACTTTACCTTAGAAATGGAAACAATGTAACTTAAACATTTGCACCCTCATATTAATCTGAAATTTAAAAAAATCACATATTCTTAGGTAATTAATGTAAATATCACAAGTTAAAAAATGGGCTTTTACAGAAAATGCCTTTGAGAGTAATAATGTGGTCTTATAAGACATTAAGATTATTTAGTTACTGTTTTTAAAGGAAATGTGGTTTAAATAATTGTGATAAATTCCATGAATTTAAGTAATTAAAATGGGGGCATCTTAATCAGTCTGGTTGTAATATGATTCAATTACATTCTTACTCTCTACCTTTTGTTTATAACTTCATTCTCACTTTTGCTCAAACCAACAATCCTCTACTTATTTCTCAGCCAACTGCCTGATGAAGAGAATTGAATTTACTTACACAATCACTTTTGGTACCATTTGAGATAAAGTTTTGCTCCAGTTGGCCTCCTGGATGAATGGTCATTGATAGGATTGGTGCCTTTGATCTTACATTTAACCTCCTTTCTCCAAAATTGATCAGGTTGTCTGCCTTTGTCTTGTCTATCAAATGCAATAAAACTATTTACCTCAATATTACACTGTAAATGATCTGACTCTCATTTTTTGTCATCCTTATATTTTTCCACTATTGAATATAACTATATAACTTCGACATTAAATATAATGAGAACATTTTTATTAAAGTTCAAAAGCAATATACAAACATCATTTAAAAAGAACACAGCAAAGTGCATTTCCTTTCCTGTTGTATTAGCATGCATAAACTTAGATCATAAACAATGTAGCTAATAACAGCAAAAGTGCCTATTTAAGATATGATCTTGTATAAAAGAAAACACAAAAGAAACTTACCTCTAAGCTGCAGGCATACTGCTGAAGACAAACAAGGAACAAAATTAGGACAGTCATTGAATATTGAGAAGGAAAATAAATTTGTAAAGTTAAGATCAATATAATCCAATGCCAAATTCTTTCATGAAACATTTTTATTCACAGATAGAATACAAGGCAAAAAGTAAGTCTTTCACTGTCAGCAATCTAACAGAATACAAAAAATAATAAAATAAAATATTACCTATTTTATTACAAAATACACGTTCTTTAAATCCCACATAAGCCCTTAAAAATGTATCAGACAGAGGACATCATTCCTATTTTGAAGCTGAAATGACTGAGGTTTACAGATACTAAATGACATTTATATGTAATATGTGAATATTTCTTATTCACATATTACACATAAATAATTGAAAACATATCCTTGAGTTTTAAGGGAAAGATTTTATGCTTTCTCTAAGGCTTGAAGAATTAGATATTAAAGATATCAAGATAAATAAAATCAAAGATATTAAAGAAGTAGTCTTTCCATGAAGAATTACAAGTTTTTACATAGCTTATTTCCACCACCTACACTATGACACAAGTCTTCAAGAGATGGGGGAGTGGGAAGGAGAAATGTGGCCAATGTTGTCTGTAAGTATGTATTTTCTGTGTCCTAGAATAACCTGTTAGGTGCATCTTGCCAAGAGAGAGGGAAGAAACAGACAAACCTGGTGCTAACGGTCCTTCTAGGGGCTACCTTCTCTGTGGAAGGCTAGGTAGTCCCCTCTGCCAGCTTCAACTCTAAAGAGTTGAGATTGGGTGAGCAACATGGAGATTCTGTCCATTTTGATCCTATTTAGAAGTATCTAGTTGGAATGTACTTCCAGAGTACTGTTTCACCCATTGCTGGTTTCTTGCTTCTCTAGTTTTGCTCAAGGATAGTATAATTTGGTTTGTTTTCTCTATATTCCACATGTGATGTGGATAAGGTATAGATGTTCTCAATTTATATGAGTAAAAATTAGTAACTCAATTAAAACTGTGCTAAGGACTCGAATAGGCATTTCTCCAAAGAAGAAACACAAATGAACAGCAGGTCATTTTTAAATTGTACAACATCACTAATCATCAGGACAATGCAGATCAAAACTACAAATAGATATTATCTTCCATCTGTCAAGATAATTATTATCAAAAGAAGAAAAAAACAACCAGTTGTTGGTAAAGATGTGGACCCTTGTACCTGTTGGCGAGAATGAAAAGTGGTGCATCTGCTATGGAAAACAGTATGAAAGTTATCAAAAAATTAAAAATAGAACTACCACATGATACAACAATCCCACTTTTAAGTACATAGGATATACCCAAAGGAATTGGAATTAATATCTAGAAGAGATATTAGCACGCCTATATTCATTACTACACTATTTACCAGAAGTAAAATGTGGAAACAACCTAAATGTTTGTGGACAGATGAACAGGTAAATAAAATGTGATGTATAGAGTAACCACCATTCTGGGTTTTGATTTGATGAACTTGACTATTTTAAATTGTTCATGTATATATTTACACACACCCAGTGGAATTTATTCACCATTAAAAAGAAAGAAAATCTATAATATACTGCAACATGGATGGACCTTCAGGACATTATGCTAAGTGAAATCAGCCAGACACAGAAAGACCAGTAGTGAATGATTCCACTTACAGGAAGTATCTAAAATAGTCAAGTTCACAAAATAAAAAACTAGAATTGTGGTTACTAGTAGTGCAGTGGTTATCAACCTTCCTACTGCCACAACCCTTTAATACAGTTCCTCATGTTGTGGTGACCCCCAACCATAAAATTATTTTCATTGCTACTTCATAACTGTAATTTTGCTACTGTTATGAATCATAGTGTAAATATCTGATATGCAGGATGGTCTTAGGCGACCTCTGTGAAAGGGTCGTTCGACCCCCAGGTTGAGAACTGCTGAGCTAGAGGGAGAGAAAAATAGGGAGTTATCGACCAGTAACCGTAAAGTTTTAGTTAAGTAAAATGAATAAGCTCTAGGTAATTCTGTCCAGCATTTTACTTATAATCAACAATAATTTATTGTCCACTTAGAATTTGTTAAGAGAATAGATCTCACATTGTGTCCTTAACAAAAAAATTGTTTTTAATTTTTAAAAAGATATAGGTGATCTCAAAAACAGTTTTTGCTAAAGGAAAAAGCTTACACAGTGTTTGATGACCCATGATTGCATTAATGTACACAGCTATGATTTAATAATAATAATAAAAAAAGAAAAAGCTTACAAAATACTTATGAAATTTAGCATATTTGTTTTATAATTCTACCAGAAAAAGTCTTTTTATTTCTTTTCACTTTCTTTCTTTCTTTTTTTTTTTTTTTTTGTAGTTTTTGGCTGGGGCTGGGCTTGAACCCCCCCACCCTCAGTATATGGGGCCAGAACCCTACTCCTTGAGCCACAGGCACCGCCCTTCCTTTCACTTCTTTTATGTAAGGTTAGCCTGAAAAAAGAGAGCTGTGCAAACTGACTTGAGGTCATATTGGACCATGATGGTCCACAGAGCATAACTGAAAGGCACATAGAAAACACCTCTGTAAGGTGTGAACGTGTACCTGTCCCACACATGACAGCATCCAAATATGAGTAAACTCTGAACGAAGGAGAAGCTCTTATACCAAGGGTAACACTGACTCACCTAACGTGTCAGTCCTTCATATCTGTTGATCATATCAATCATGTCAAATTAGCAAGAGACATCTATGTTAGTTTTTTTTTTTTTTACGTTATTTAATTTAAACTTCTATCATGTTATATGTCCCTTTACAGTACCTACTAAATAGACATTTGGTTTCCTTCATGAGCACCACCAGGGTCAGGCAATTCATGCTGCATTATAGAAGTATATGTACTCTATTTTCAGACAGCTATGATAACTAAAACGTTACTATTTCATTTAAAACTGCCATTTTAATATTTATTCTGTTTGCTAAACAGGAAGGATGTCCAATATTTGAAAATAGTTGTTTCTTTCTCCAAAGTTATCTCCTTTCAAAGCTAAACATAATTGGCTTATTTAAGTTTTCATCTTACTCTGTGTTTCAGGCCCTTCCCAATTCCGTACACTATACTTTTGCTACACAGTCATGCCTCCATCTCTCTGGGTTCTGCATTCATGGGTTCAACCAACCATGGATTGAAAATGATGATATTTTTAATGGCAACTATGTTTAACTTTTTTCTTATCATTATATTATAAATGATACAATATAACAGTTATTTACATAGAATATGTTTTGTATTAGGTATTATAAGTAATCTAGGGATAATTTGAAGTGCACAGAAGGATGTGCATAGGTTATATGTAAATACTACTCCATTTTCTTTAAAGGATTTGGGCATCCACAGATTTTAGTAGCCTCAGGAGGTCCTGGAACCTATGCCCCATGTACACTGAGAGACAACTATACTCTTTTTTGGCCTAAGTTTCTTTTAAATTGAGTTTTCTAGCACAAAGCGCAGAACTCCAGATCCAACGTGACCAGATAAAACCATAGTACCATCCTCTATTTGGAAACTACTGTATTGAGAAGCTCAAAATATGCTCATCATTGTTCTCAATGAAATGGCAAATGTTTCAAGCAGGGGGATGGGTCCCCTCTCATCATGTAGATGACTTTGACTCACAACTTCCATGAGATTCAGTAGAGATGAAATAATAATAAAATATAATTATCAGAATTGCACGACATGTGATTGGACTAATGTTGCATGATTTCTTCATTCTGAGGTGAATATTGGAAAAAAATAGCCTACACATGTTTAAGGTTGACTCAAAGATAAAACTTGGTGCTATTTTTTGTTCTTTTCAAGAAGACTCTACACACTAGGACAAGTTCAGGTCTCCTCCAGACATCAGAGCACCCCCATCTCTCTTTGATGAAGGGACACTGAGATGATTCTGTGAACAGCTTAGTGAATTGACTGTGATGTGGTAGATTGTAAGTCATAGTGGACAATGACATTCCTGAGTGGACAATGACCACAGAATGTGTCTTATTTTAAAATAATTTAATTTAATCTTATTATTTAATTTTATTTTTGAGCCAGACTGTCGCTCTGTCACCTGGGCTAGAGTGACATGGCGTTCACCTCACTCATAGCAACTTCAGACTCCTGCATTCAACCAATCCTCCTGCCTCAGCCTCCCAAGTTGCTGGGACCATAGGAGCCTGCCACTACACCCAGCTAGTTTTTTTATTTTTAGTAGAGACAAGGTTTGGCTTTTGCTCAGGCTGATCTTGAACTCCTGACCTCAAGCGATCCTTCCTTCTCAGTTTCCCAGAGTGCTAGGATTACAGGTGTGAACCACCGTGCCCAGCCTCTGTCACTATATTTAAACCAGAATGAGTAGAGACAATGTGTCTGCTCCCAAAGGAAGCTGCAAGACCACAAGCAGTCCAGCATGAAAATCGTGTCTCCATTGACGGAAAAAGTGTACCTGTATAAATCTTATGGGAGGGTAACATGAAGACTGCCTTGCTGATCCCAGAAACACCTTTTCCTATTCTCTGTCAACAAGTAGAACTCAGTGGTCTCTAAATGTGGTCAATGGTGATTTTTTTTTTTTTTTTTTTAACAGAAGAGGCTAATCATTTACTCACAGTTTTAGGAATCTTTTTTTTTTTTTTTTCAGTATTTACTATGAATCAAAACCATAGTCCTGAGGTTAGAGCTCTATGTTAGTCACTCCTAAAATTTCCAATTAGTGCTCAATAAAATGTTTTCACCATATTATTAGCTTTTTAGAATTCCACAGCAACATGTACCTTAAAAAAAAAAAAAGAAGCTTTTATTTCTTTTCCTTATTATATGAGTATGCAGCAGGTATGAGAATTTTGGTTTTCAATTCTGTAAGGTCATTTTACCACCATTAGAATGTAAATATCACACTTCTCAAGTGCCAGTTCTGGGTTATATTTTTTAAATTAATGACTAATAAATGTTATATTTTCTAAGGACATACAGAAAAGAATGTATTAAAATGAGATTACTCTAAGAGTCTGAATCATGAAATTGGAATAGAGAAAAGAACACAATTTAGAATATGCAGGAAGTACATTCCCCAGGAGCATCACAGACAAGAGGAGGAGAAAGAGGGGGAGAGGGACAGTGTCTAAAAATCAGGTCGCACTGGTAGAAGTGAGAAAGGAGAATGAAGAGAAAGTGGTATCTAATGGGAGCGAGACAGTGAACTGAGCGCTCCTTCAAGGCAGCTAATTAGGAAATGAAAAGCCTAACAAGCCAGATTGACCAGGCTTGAGAGTAACAGACCCAATTCTCAGGACTTGTACCCTGGGGTCTGCCTCTATCTTTGTGTCTGAAATACTTTTCTTAGATCCCATAGACACATAGGATTATACACAAACACACACCCAAGCATAAACAATTAACAACAGTAACAAAAGTTATTCTCACCTTCACGTCTCCCATGCTTCATAAATAATTTTCTATAGTGATCTGTTAGCTGAGTCACCATCTCAGGAAAGACTGTGTTTTACGTCTGTGACCTGTCAGGAGTCTGAAATGTCTTTGTGCTCCCTGTACACGCCTAGAGGGAAGACACTGCACCTTCAGAGGCAATATCCTGCATCAGAGAAGACTCAGCCACGCAACCTGGTTTCTTGCCCACAAGCTCTTTAGCCAGGTGATTTTTCTGGAATTAACCCAGAAGCAGGGAAGGACACTGAACTCTGGACTTCAGAGGATCATAAAACAGTATTTCAGTTGCGGGTATTCATTTGCTCATTTGAATGAATATAAAGATTAATTAATAAATAGCAGAACAGAATTATGCTTTTCTTTTTTCTCTTCATGCAAAATCAACCTCAGAGAGACTGTCTAGTGCTAAAACAGGGTGAACTTTTTAAAAAATTTTATTCTTTTAGAGACAGGCTCTCACTCAGGCTAGCCTTGGTTCAAACAATTCTTCCACCACAGCACTGGAGTGGCTGGAACTACAGGGGGAGAAATTTTATATTCACTTGATAATTTATATAGACCCATAAAACTAAGCCAAGATTGCTACAGAGTAAGCAATTGATTCTGGATTCCTCTCCTTTCCCCCAACACTTCATCCACAGATTCCAGTCTCTGTGCTCCAAGACTACTCTTCTACAGTCCAAATTCAGTACTGGCCTCCAGCCTCATTAGAGTTGTTGATGTTCTGAAATCTGTCTACCATGTTGGGCCTAGATTTTGCCTGGAGGTCTTCTCTGTATCTTTCTAATTCTCTCACTAGCCTACCAAGCTCTGCAGTGGAGTCCCCAGAACTTCATTCTGTGTCATCTCACACTTACCACTTGATCACCTGCTCCAGCAAAACCAGCCTTCTCATTGTTCCATGAGTATTCTATGGGCTTTGTGCTTATTCTTTCTTCTGCCTTGAAAATCTGAATCTAGAGATTCACACCACTCTCTCCTTCACCTTTCAGCAATTTATTCACCTTTTCTCCCTTCCTTGGACAAAATATCATCCTTTAGTTGCCATCTTCTTCCAATCCTTATACTATTCTAATTGCTTTTTGTTGTTTTTGGACAGAGTCTTGCTCTGTTGCCCTGGCTAGAGTGCAGTGGCATCATCACAGCTCACTGCAACCTCAAACTTCTGGGCTCAAGTCACCGTCCTATTTCAGTCTCCCAAGTAGATGAGACTATAGGCACCCACAACATCTGGCTAATTTTTTTCTTTCTTTCTTTCTTTTTTTTTTTTTTCTCTCTTTCTTTCTCTTTCTTTCTTTCTTTCTTTCTTTCTTTCTTTCTTTCTTTCTTTCTTTCTTTCTTTCTTTCTTTCTTTCTTTCCTCCTTTCCTTTCCTTTCCTTTCCTTTCCTTTCCTTTCCTTTCCTTTCCTTTCCTTTCCTTTCCTTTCCTTTCCTTTCCTTTCCTTTCCTTTCCTTTCCTTTCCTTTCCTTTCCTTTCCTTTCCTTTCCTT
>CAUYPK010114071.1:0-22569 GCA_963574355.1 Loris lydekkerianus | reverse complement strand
TGTGTGACACACCCAGATTCAGCAACAGGGATGGGGGTTGTGCGCACGGTTCTGGGAGTGCCTGGTGCCCAGTGACTTTGGCACAGAGAACCCAATGCTCCAGCAGTCTCTGGCCAGGAGAAGGGCTCTGCGCAGAGGCAGGGAGGGCTCCAGAGGGCACGCAGCTACCAGAGTCCCTGGCCAGATGAGCGAGCTAGTGTGGAGCCTGGGAAGACACAGGAGGTGGGATGCAGGGTTGTGTGGCTCCCGCAGTTCCTGGTCAGGGAATGTGGAGGCCCAGTGGGTGCAGGTCACCAGTCGGGGGTCGCTGCACAGCTCTTATGGAGGTCTGGGCGGCGCCAAGCCCAGGAGTTTGAGGTTGCTATGAGCTGTGACGTCACAGCACTCTACCCAGGGCAACAGCCCAAGGCTCCAGTGTGCCAAAGCCGCCTCACTCTGCCCCTAAGGATTAAGGCTGTAAGGCAGTTCAGTCCCCACCTTTAGGCTGCTCAGTCACTAGGTTACTTTGTTCCGCCTGATCCTTGCTCTGGGACCCTGAGAGCGGAGCTTGCCGGAGCAGTTTTTCACACAATGGCTTCCTGCACCCAGCTCAGTGGCTCAGTCTGGGGCCCCAGACAATGCCCAAAGTTCTCCACACTCCTGCTCAAGCTCTCCCCAAGGCAGCTCAACTGAGCGCCAAGTCCAAGAACACCAAAAAAGTTCACAAATAAGGCCTTTCCAGTTTGCAGTCTCACTGCTGCTTGTACTCACGGTTGCCAGCATGATTAGGTTGATTGAACACACGCAGCCACTTGCCAGTTTTCCACTGTTTTTGTCCTCCTCCTGGTGTCCAGAAGCCCTTGCTGGCTCCCTTTATCCTCAAAGGGATGGTCATAGGCAGATCCCATCGGCCAGAGATGTCTGGAGTCTTGTCTTCCCAGACTCCCCGTGCCCAGTTGCAGGGAAGCTGTTACTCGGCCGCCATCTTTAATCTTCTCTCTATGTGATTTTTGTTTTTAGAATCTCTTCTAAATGCAATCTGGTATTCTGAATTAGATCAATAAATCTGCAAGGTATGCTGTCATCAGCTAAGAGTAGAACACTGTTTTATCACAGTCCCACTTAGGGGTGTCCATGAAAGATGATAATGAAAGGATATCCACTGAGCAGAACTCCAGGCAACTATCTAGGCTCCACTGATGTAGACTCATTCCGCAGACAAAGGACTTTTTAAATGGAGTACTTTGGCTACTCCATTTGGGACTCTCCATTAACCTGGGCAAAACTTTTCAGGAATTGCGCCTCTGTCTGAATCTCTTTATACACACTGCCCATTCCTGCTCACTCTCTTTCGGAGATGTCAGAACTGCATTCAGAAATATTTAATAAACTTATCCTCATGTCATGTTCAAAGAAAGCATTTTTCCCTTGAAAGACCCCCATTCATCAGTTTCTTTTCAGAATTTCTTTTTGTAATTTTCTTGTGTTCTGGATTATCCCCCACATTAAAAAACAAAACTATTTAAATAGACATGACTTTTTCTCTTTTCCCCTAATCCTATTCCTAGCCTAACCAGAACATAGAAAACACACCATAATTTTGTACTCTGTGGCTTATAGATTGTGATATACCCCCACAGAAAACCCTCCATCTGATAAGTAATCAGATCTGAGGATTTAATCCCTCCTGTAACAGAGGCAGTGAAGGCTGAACCCTAATAAACTGAAGTGGGGGATACAAATTATACACACAGGAGGTGTGTTTATAAAAGGTGCTATGAAGAGCCCCATCAGATGTTCTATCAAAGGCAACGTCTGGAGTCTGGGCTGGGCTCACAGGAAATGGTTAAGAGGAAAGACTCTTACTTAGGTAAAGCTGGGTTTGGTTATTGTCTCTAAAACTATGTGGCCTGGGACAAGTTTCTTCATATCTGAAAGCCTTGGTTTCCTCACCTATAATGTTATTTACTTCACTGGATTGGTGGGAAGAGGGAATAAGATAATCTATACAAAGAATGGAGTGACAGCCAGGCTTAGTGACTCATGCCTGTAATCCTAGCACTCTGGGAGGCCAAAGTGGGTGGATTGTCCAAGCTCAGGAGTATGAGATCAGCCTGAGCAAGAGCTGAGATCCTGTCTCTACTAAAAATAGAAAAATTAGCCGGGCATCATGGCGGGTACCTGTGGTCCTAGCTACTTGGGAGGCTGAAGCAAAAAGATCACTTGAACCCAGGAGTTTGAAGTTGCTGAGGGCTATGGCACCATGTCACTCTACCCAGGGCAACAGAGTTTGTCTCAAAAAAAAAAAAAAAAAAGAAAAGAAAAGAATGGGCAGCACCTGTGGCTCAAAGGGGTAGGGTGCCAGTCCCATATGCTGGAGGTGGCAGGTTCAAACCCACCCTGGCCAAAAAAAAAAAAAAAAGAAAAGAATGGCGATGGAAAACCGGGTATAAGATTTAATATATGGTTTTCCTGCTGCTGCTGTTTGTTCCCGCCCCACTTTACAGATCTGATTTGGGGAACTTGGAGCTTCAGTTACACCTGGCTGGCTTCTTTCACCTCTGCTCTTTGCTTCTATAAACAGCCCGTGGAGGTCTCTCCTTCTCCATCCCTCTTCTTCTTTCACTCAAGTTCTCTCTCCCAACACCTCTCTCTCTCTTTCTTTCTCTCTCTCTCTCAGTGGTTAGGGTGTTCTTTAGTTTAAAATCATTTCTTTAACTATTTAGCAGTAAAATACTGCCTTCTCTCTAGCCTGTAAATGAAAGGGGTTGGTTTTGCTGTTCTGAGTTGAGGTGGGAGTAACATTACTGTACTAATTACATTTACAGCTCAGTCTTCAGTTTACAAATCAAGAAATTCATGTTGTTAGTTAGAAAATCTGGAACACAGGGCAGTGCCTGTGGCTCAGTGAGTAGGGTGCCCGCCCCATATATCGAAGGTGGCGGGTTCAAACCCAGCCCCTGCTGAACTGCAACAAAAAAATACCTGGGCTGTGTGGTGGGCACCTGTGGTCCCAGCTACTCGGGAGGCTGAGGAAAGAGAATCGTGTAAGCCCAAGAGCTGGAGGTTGCTGTGAGTTGTGATGCCACAGCACTCTACAGAGGGCAACAATGTGAGACTCTGTCTCAAGAAAAAAAAAAGAAAGAAAGAAAATTTGAAAAGCAAAAAAAAAAAAAAGCATCCTTGGACTGTAAATTGACATCTGGCCATCTGATCCTTGAGATAATAGTAAAATCCCTAACAAATTTCTCACAAAATGAAGAGTAAATGTTTTTTTTGTTGTTTTGTTGTTTTTTTTTTAATTTCAGCTTGCTTGTACATTCTTCTTTGTTTGAAGTACTCTTTTTTTGTTGTTCATTTTCTTCTTCCTCTGTCGATGCTCTGTCCCGCTGTTTTTGATGTTAGTAGAGACGGGTCTTACTCTGACTCACTGCTGCTCATACTGGTCTCAAACCTCTGAGCTCAGGCAATCCATCCGCCTTGGCCTCCCACAGCGCTGGGACTACAGGCGTGAGCCACTTTTTTTTTGAGATAGTCTCACCATGTCACCCTAGGTAGAGTGCTGTGATGTCACAGTTCACAGTAACCTCAAACTCTTGGGCTTAAGAGATTCTCTTGCCTCAGCCTCCCAAGTAGCTGGGACTACAGGCACCTGCCACAATGCCCAGCTATTATTTTGTTGTAGTTGTCATTATTGTTTGGCAGGCTCAGGCTGGATTCGAACCCATCAGCTCCAGTGTATGTGGCTGGCGCTCTAGCTGCGGAGTTACAGGCGCTGAGCCTGTTTGATTGCCTTCTAATTAAATAGTTCATTTTCCCTTTGTGGTGTATTCACTGAATAATTTGACTGGTGATAAAAAGATTCGGAAATAATTAAAAATAACTAGAAAACAGAATAGTTAGCTACATAGTATTGGTAATTATTATAGGGCTAAAACAAATTCTGTCATTCAATCACTTCCTGGAAATAAAACCACTCAGATAAAAGCAAAAAAACCAGAAATAAAACAAAAATCAAACTGTTGACACACAGGCAGTCCCCAAGGCTATGAACAAAATAGGTCCTATAGGTTTGTTCTTAAGTTGAATGTGTATGTAAGTTGGAACACGTACATTTATCTATTACCTGTAATAGCCTCCGTTTATAATTGCAAGTTATACAGAAGTTGGATGTTTGTAACTCGGGGACTACTTGTTTATAAAAGACAGGACATTTCCCAATGCTTTTCCCTCAAGTGTTACATATTATGCTCAAAGAATTTGTTTCAAATGTTAATCTAATATAGAGGATATTCAGTGTACCAAGTGTTGAGGATACAAAGATAAATATTACTGTCCTTGCCTTGAAGATGTTCACAGCAAGCAGGAATTATGTAGTGTACATGAGAGAAGTGAACTGACAGATAACCGGGGCGGATGTTGTAGTCATTTAAACTCTTTATCCTTCACACAAGTTTTGATGGGGCATGGATGAATACTTATGAGAAGGAAGTGTATATTAGCTTCTCACAGCAAACAGAGTCATGTGGATGAGCTGGTTTTAGAAAGGTGGCAAGCAGCGGGTATTCCAGGCATGAGGAACAGTATAAAAAAGGACACAGCCTGTGGAAAGCTAATCAGTAGCTTGGCTATAGCTAAAGTGTGGGATGATGGCAATGGAACTGGTGGAGAAATGCTGGAAAAGAAGGTGGGGACATATTGGAAAGGGCTTCTATGCCACCATTCCCAAATGATTATAATGTTGTAGGTTGTGATGAATCCAAGCTTTGGGATTCCTGGTGTTTTTTTGTTTTTCCTCCTGCTGTTTCTTCTTGATCAAACATTCTAATGGAAGGAAGGGGATCGTTCGTCTTTTTCACATCACCTCCACAACAGTGCCTGGCAAAAATAGTGCTGCTCTTTGCCAAGGTCAATGGCTGTCACTGTCTCTTGAGTTACTACTGCTCAGGTAATTTTATCAATCAAGGAATAGAATCATAGTTATCAGAGAGGAGACAGGAGTAGGTGTTCTGTAGGAATACAGGATGAGGGCAGCTATTTCACTCTAGTTCAGTGGTTTTCAAACTTTTTTTATCTCATGGCACATTTGAACCTATAGTTAAACTTCTTCAGGACACTTAAATTATGTTGATCAAAAAAAAAAAAAGAGTGGTCCCAGCACTGTGGGAGGCTGAGGCAGGTGGATTGCCTGAGCTCAGAGGTTCAAGACCAGTGTCAACAGCAATGAGCCAGAGTAAGACCCCGTCTCTAGTAACAACATCAAAAACAGCCAGACGTTGTGGTGGGTGTCATGTAATCCCAGCTACTGGGAGGGCAAGGGGACAGAGCATAGCCAGAGGAAGAACATCTAAAAAAAGAAGAAAAAAAGGAACAACAACAATAAAAAAAAAAAGTACTTCAAATGAACGAGCAAGCTGAAAAAAAAAAAAAAAAAAAAAAAGAGTGAAGCTGGGTGGTGCCTGTGGCTCAGCTGGTAGGGCACCAGCCCCATATGCTGAGGGTGGCAGGTTCAAACCTGGCCCCGGCCAAACTGCAATAACAAAAAAAAAAAATAGCCGGGTGCTGTGGTGGGTGCCTATGGTCCCAGCTACTTGGAGGCTGAGGCAAGAGAGTCGCTTAAGCCCAGGAGTTGGAGGTTGCTGTGAGCTATGTGATGCCATGGCACTCTACCAGGGTGATAAAGTGAGACTCTGTCTCTACCAAAAAAAAAAAAAGAGTGAAGAGTCTCACTCTGTTGCCCTGGGTAGAGTGCTGTAATGTCACAGCTCACAGCAACCTCAAATCCTTGGGCTAAAGCAATCCTCTTGCCTCAGCTTCCCAGGTAGCTACAGGCATATGCCACTTTGTACAGCTGGTTTTTCTATTTTAAGTAGGAAGGAATCTTGCTCTTCCTCAGACTGATCTGGAACTCCTGAGCTCAAAAGCCTCCCAGAGTGCTAGGATTATAGGTTTGAGTCACCACACCTAGTGCTTGGCCTCCCAGAGTGCTAGGATTATAGGTTTGAATCACCACACCTAGCCAAGAATATACTTTTTTTTTTTTTTGAGACAGAGTCTCACTCTGTTGCCCTCGGTAGAGTGTTGTGGTGTCATAGCTCACAGCAACCTCAAACTCTTGGGGTTAAGCAATTATCCTGCCTCAGCCTCCCAGTAGCTGGGACTACAGGCGTCTACCACAATGCCCAGCTATTTTTTTGTTGCAGTTGTCATTGTTATTTAGCCTCAATGAATGTGGCTGGCACCCTACCCACTGAGTAAGGGCACCACCAGGAATATACCTTTTTTGATTTATTATTAGCATAAACAAAATGCACCATCATGGTCAAAAAAAACCCAACCAATTTATTATAGTTTGTAATAAAAAAAAAACAATTAAATTTCTTTTTGTTTTTTTTTTTGAGACAGTCTTATTATGTCACCCTTAGTAGAGTACTGTGGCGTCATAACTCACAGCAATCTCAAACTCTTGGGCTTAACCAATTCTCCTGCCTCAGCCTCCCAGTAGCTGGGACTGTAGGCACCTGCTCCAACACCCAGCTGTTTTTTGGTTGCGGTTGTCATTGTTGTTTAGCTGGCCCGAGCTAGGTTCGAACCCACCAGCCTCGGTGTATGTGGTTGGTGCTGTAACCACTGTGCTACAGGCACTGAGCCCAATTAAAATTCTTAAAAATATATTTATATTGGGTGGCGCCTGTGGCTCAGTCAGTAGGGCACCAGCCCCATATACCAAGTGTGGTGGGTTCAAACCCGACCCCAGCTAAACTGCAACAAAAATATAACTGGGTGCTGTGGCAGGCACCTGTAGCCCCAGCTACTTGGGAGGCTGAGGCAAGAGAATCCCCTAAGCCCATGAGTTGGAAGTTGCTGTGAGCAGTGTGACACCAGGGCACTCTACCGAGGGTGACAAAGTGAGACTCTGTCTCTACAACATATATGTGTGTGTTTTTTTCTGTTTAATATAACTTACCAGTTAATGAAATATCTGAGCATCACTCATTTAATTTTTAATATATATTTTTTGAGACAGAGTCTTACCTTGTCCCTCTGGGTAGAGTGCCATGGTGTCATAACTCACAGCAACTTCAAACTTCTAGGCTCAAGCAATACTCTTGCCCCAGCCTCCTGAATAGTTGTGACTACAGGTGCCAGCCACAACGCCCTGCTACTTTTCTTTTTTTAAGAAATGAGGTCTGGCTCTTGCTGGGCTGGTCTGGAACTCCTGAGCTCAGGCAATCCACTCACCTTGGTCTCCCAGAGTGCTGAGATTACAGGCCGAGCCACTATTCCTGGCCTTGACAGTTTTTTAGAATATCTTTTTTGCAAGGTCTTAATTTGGGCAGACATACCCTTTTTGTTTTGTTTTGTTTTTTTGGAGAAAGAGTCCCACTCTATTGCCCCAGGCTAGAGTGCCAAGGCCTCACAGCTCACAGCAACCTCAAACTCCTGAGCTCATGTGATCCTCTTGCCTCAGCCTCTCCAGTACCTGGCACTACAGGCATGCATTACTATACCTGGCTAGTTTTTATATTTTTTTAGTAAAGATGGGGTCTCATTCTTGCTCAGGCTGGTCTCGAGCTTCTGAGCTCAAACAATCCACCCACCTCAGTCCCCCAATATGCTAGGATTACAGGGCTGAGTAACCTAGCCTGGCCTAGGCATACTCTTAAATCTTCTTCCAAGGATTCTAGCCACGATTAATTTTTGTTTTTAATATTATTCATTGCAAAAAAGGTCACTACACACAAATATATTATAACAGAAGAAGTGTTTCTATTGTTTTTTGTTCTGTAATATTTGGAAATTCACCCTTGAGAGATAAATAAAAGGTTCTATTATCTGTGGTTGAATATTTTAGTTGCAATCCTCTGTCATTTTTTGTTAATTCTTACTCTTATGTAATGTTTAAATTTGCTGACATTTACCCACTTAAAACATAGGGATTTCTGGGTGGCACCTGTGACTCAAAGAATAAGGTGCCAGCCCCGTATACTGGAGGTGGTGGGTCCAAACCTGGCCCTGGCTAAAACTGGAAAAAAAAAAAAAGGGGGGGGGATTTCTTCCCCAGTCCAGGTGCAGGAAAATATTTTTCAAAATGTGTGCACAAAAATCTAAAGCTGGTGAAATTTGTTTAATAACATTTTTATCTGGTTTACACCTTTTTTTTTTTTTTTTTTTTTTTTTTAGTCAGAGCCTCAAGCTGTCGCACTGTGGCATCACAGCTCACAGGAACTTCTAACTCATGGGCTCAAGAGAGTCTAATGCCTCCTCCTCCCAAGTAGCTGGGACTACAGGTGCCTGTCACAACACCAGGCTATTTTTTGGTTTTTTGAAGACTGCTGTGAGTTGCAGCCTTCATTGTTGTTTGGCAGGCCCGGGCTGGATTCGAACCCGCCAGCTCAGGTGTATGTGGCTGGCGCCTTAGATGATTGAGCCACAGGTGCCAAGCCTAGTTTACACCTTTTCACTGGTTCAAACATTTCTACTGCATTATCTCTTTTAATCCTTTCCTTCCAGAGCAGTAATTTTTCTCTGAAAACATTACTTTTATCTGTAGATGTGAGAATATTTTCATGATTTCCTTATTAAGAGTATTTAAATACTGGAATAAATCTGCAAGAATTGCAACTTTATTACACCAAACCTCCTCATAAAGAATGTTGCATTTTTAAAACGGTTGATACTTCTTTTAATTCATAAAACCTTGACAGAACTCTTCCTTGAGATAACTCACTTCCATGTATAGTAAGATCTGCATGTGAGAAGCATCCAAAAACATAATTCTGCAAATAATTTTGCAATGGCCTGCTTTGTATATAATTGATAATTTTAATAGTGTCATCTAGGACTTTTTGTAATTTAGGCACTAATGATTTTGACATTAGTACTTCTTTGTGTAGAAAAGTGTGTAAAAATAACTTTTGAGTCTTTTGTGCAAGTGTAATAATCTTTTTACACCTCCAAACAGATGGAGCTCCACCCACACAAATACTTGTGCAGAAATCCCAAGACAAGTTATTAGAATTAAAGTAATTATGGATCAAATAGAAAATAGCTTGGCCCTTTGTTGTTATTTGGAGTGGTTGATACAATAAAAAAACTGTTCCATGATTTCTTCCTTATAGACAAATCTACTGAATGCAGGAAGTTGGGGTTTACCATTGCAAAAGATTCATCCAAATGAATTACATACATGTTTACTTCTTTGAGGCAAGGTATTACATGAGATTCTATATTTTCAGATAAACCCTTAATATGCCAAGAAATAGTTATTATCTGAAAATGGAATTTTTAAAATTTCCTTTTTGTATTCTTCTTCAAGCATTTTTACAATTGTACAGCAGACTAGTAAAATGAAGGATTCTGCAATTGTATGAGCTTTTATTTTCCTATCTATGATTCCTGCGACCGCCTCACTCAATTTCTTCAACTGCCTAACTTTCTTCTGTTTTATCTGATATCGTGGCATATTTGGTCAATATTTTTGCCTGTTTAGTAATATTGCGTGCAAGTCATTTGAAATGTTCTACTTGTTTTTTGGATAAGTGGGAATGTCTGGATCGTAAAAGTCTATTTACTTTGCTAAGAATCATAGCTTCATTTACAAATGTTTCACCACAAACGACGCATGTGGGATATAGTAGATTTCTTTACTACATATGAAACTGAATGATAATCTTTACTATATTGACTTTTGAATTTAGTTGCCGATATACTCAATTAAGCAGTATTTGACATATTAGCATTGATTCCAATTTTTGTTTCTTTACTAAAAACTTGCCCATTTTAATTGAATGCTATGTATTAAAAATTTTCAATGGCAAACAAAATAATAAAAATAAGTAAATAACTCATAAGTAATAAATACTTTAAAAAATGAAACACAGGTATTAAACACAAAGAGTTTTCAGAAGTAGGATTTGCAAGGTAATTTTGTCCAACTATTAATACCTATTTCAAATCTAGATAGAACTGTATGACACATTCAGTACCAGTTACACCTCCTTACTACTTCAGGCACAAGGGGGGACTGCTGAGTCACAAGGTGTTATTTACTTGAGATGGTCTGACAACTATCAGTGTTCATTGACAAATTGTGCCATCTATGGAACATCTCCAGACCTTATCTTTTAAGGCTACACCCCACCCATGTTAGAAACAAACCCATGTTTATTATAACAATGCAACATTTATTATAACAACATACTCATATAATAAATTTAAGGAGGTTTCAACTTTGCTATGTAGACTTACTGTGCTTTTGTGTGTGTCACCCTTGGTAGAGTGCCGTGGTGTCACAGATCACAGCAACCTCAAACTCTTGGGTTTAAGCGATTCTCTTGCCTCAGCCTCCCAAGTAGCTGGGACTACAGGCACCTGCCACAATACCCAGCTATTCTTTTGTCGTAGTTGTCATTGTTGATTAGCAAGCCTGGGCCTGGTTTGAACCCACCAGTCCAGATGTATGTGGCACCCACCAGTCCAGATGTATGTGGCTAGTGCCCTAACCACTGAACTACAGGCCACGAGACAACACTTATTGTGCTTTGAACTTCTTTCGAAAATAATTTAATTAATAGTCTTTTAAAAATTTGCAGCACACCTAAGATCCTTTCATTATACACCAGTGTGCACAGGCATACCAGTTCATAACCACTGCTCTACCACATCAGTACCAACTGTCCGTCTTCCTCTTGGGGCAGAGAGCAGGTGAAGTCTGGTTCTCCACCCATGCTCACATTGTAATTAAGTGTCTTCTGTGCTGTATCCTGGGGATGCAGCAGTGAACAACTTCGTGGGCTCCTGAAAAAGTTCAGATTTTCTTTTAAATATTAAAAAGTGTTGGCAGGGCGAGGTGGTTCATGCCCATAATCCTAGCACTCTGGGAGGCTGAGGTGGGTGGATTGATTGAGCTCATGAGTTGGAGACCAACCTGAGCACAAGTGAAACCCCATCTCTACTGAAAACAGAAAAAGCGTCCTTTAGGTATTATTGAAGAGACAGTAAAGGTTCTGTTGTATACAAATCTCGTTGAAAGAGAAACTTATTATCACCCTGCGTGATAGCTTCGTGTTATATAGTATTGTTTAAATAAAGCAAATATTTGCATTTATTGTAGTATCTTTTGTAGACCACAATCAAAGTGGTTATGTGGAGGTTAAATTTTTCGTTTTGAACCTGAAAGGTTATGTCTGCTCTCTTCCCAAACATAGTTTTAATAAAATGACGGAGGCTATGCTTAGTCTTCAATGCAGCTTGTTTAAAGTTAAAAAAAATATATATATATAAAAACCTACAGAATCTCCAAAATCCCGTCAGTAAATAGTAGAATATGGGTTCCAAAATAAGCCTTCTGATTCTTCATAGTATTTTGTTTTTAAATAAACAAGAATGTATCCATTTTTAATTCCATTCAGGACACTGGTGGGAAATTTAGTAAATACGACTAAGTTTAAAACAGTAAATCTCAAGGTGAGGGAAAGGCAAGGTGAGGGCAGGGGTGCGTGAACAGTTTTTCAGAGTCCACTTCAGGGTGGTGCCGTAGAACGCCAGCCCCATATACCGGAGGTGGGGGGTTCAAACCCGGCCCCGGCCAAAAAAAAAACCTTGCAAAAACAGAAAAAAAGAGTCCACTTTACAAAATTGTTTTCATTATAGAAAGTGAAGCTGAGTAAAACCTCAAACGTTGGGTATCTGAGAAGAAAGTTTTTATCCACAGGCAAATGAGAATGATGGGGGGACGACAGGGCTGGGAATTTTGCTCATTAAAAGGGAACAGGAGGAAACGAGGGCTGGGGACGTGATTAGTAATTAGTACAAGATGTCTGCGTCTGACTCGCTCATGCAGAGCAAGGTCCAAGGTTGTGCCTAGAGAGGGACAAAGAAGAGCGGCTATCCAGGGCAGAGCGACGGGCTCTGGGGCGCGTACGAACCGGAGTCGGGGTGGGTTTGGGGAGCGGCAACCACAGGGGAGGGAACGCGCAGAGAAGAGAGCGGCGAGGGCGACGGGCTTGGAGCGGAGGCAGGGGCCGAGCCACAACGCCGGTGCCAGCCAGAAGCCCAGTGGCGCGCATTTTTCTTCTTTTGCAAACCATGAGGCGGGAGCCCGTCCCAGGTGAACTGAACCCCCAGCGGGACGAGGCGGGAGCCGCGGGGCGAGGGGCTGACAAGAGGTTCTCCGCCGTCAGGACCAGGACTAGCGGCCGCGGCGCCGGGCCTCGGGACGCGCAGACTCCAGGGCTACTGTCCGTCCGCAGGTTCCAGCGTCGGGTCTCCAACAGCAGAGCCTCCAAACGCAGGTGAGTGCGGAACGTGAGAAGGACAGGTTGGCCAGCGAGGGCCGGACGCGACCGGGACGTGCAGAGGGCAGCAGAAGCACTTCCGGAGGCGGCAACTGCACTTCCGGGTCGCAGTATTCCTCTTGGCAGAAAGTGCTGACTTTCGTTGTGTATGTTCCTTGGCGCAGACAACTGGCTGTAAGCGGCTTCTGTGGGTTTATCCCTCGCTGAACCGGCGCTTCGGAAGCTCTAGCCCCAGAGGTGGCCTGTATTTCTGAACAGTTCGCTGCCTGGGCCCAATCGGTCGCTGCAAACCCCGAAGAATTTGAGCAGAGTCCGGCGCGGTGGCTCACGCCTGAACCGCGGGGAGAGGCTGAGGCTGGTGGATCTCTTGACTCAGGAGTTTGAGAACAGCAAGAGCGAGTGCGAGACCGTCTCTGCTAAAAATAGAAAAACTAGTAGGGCGGCGCCTGTGGCTCAAAGGAGTAGGGCGCCGGCCCCATATACCAGAGGTGGCGGGTTCAAACCCAGCTCCGGCCAAAAAACTGCAAATAAATAAATAAGAAAGAAAGAAAAAAAAAAAAAAAAACTAGCAAGGAATAATGGCACCTGGCTGTAACCCCAGGTACTGGGGAGGCTGAGATAAGAGGATCATTTGGGCTCAACAGTTTGAGGTTGCTGTGAGCTATGACGCTACGGTACTCTACAGAGGGCGACAGTGAGACTGCGTCAAAACAACAACAAAGAATTTGAGCAGAGACACTTGCTGGGCTCTCACCTCAGCTCTCATCCAGGGTCTTAACCCTTTGGCCTTACGCAAACCTTTTTGTTTTCCCTCAAACTGGATTCACTGTTTTACACAAAAGTGAAAGCCAGATTATCATTGCTAACAACATTTGCAAATAAATCAAACATTAGGGAGGCCTAAATTTAATTATGAAATACAACACCACCACCCCCAAGACCTAATGAAATAAGTAATAGAATTCCCTTCAAAAGTATCAGGTTTTCCAGGTCGCTGTAGGAAACCTGATCACTTATTCAAGGTCCCGGTGCAGTTCTCGTGGGAAACTTAAACCCTGGGCCTGTCTTTAACTCATAATGTTCTTTTACCCCTGTGGCAAAATTTTTCACACTTCCCAAGTGTATCTGTTCTGTGTTTTATATTTTTCCTGTACGGTCTGCTTGTAACTGAACACAGAAGCTTGATACAAGGTGAAAGCATTCTAATTGATGTGGCAAACCATAATTTATATTTTTTAAAATTAACTTTAAAACTGGAACATGTAGTCTCGGCCCCTGTGGTTCAAGGGGCTAAAGCGCCAGCCACACACACCTGAGCTGGCAGGTTCGAATCCAGCCTGAGCCAAACAACAATGATGGCTACAACCAAAAACTAGCCGGGTGTTGTGGCGGGCGCCTGTAGTCCCAGCTACTTGGGAGGCAGAGGCAGGAGAATCACTTGAGCCCAGGGGTTGGAGGTTGCTGTGAGCTGTGATGCTATGGCACTCTACCCAGGGCGACAGCTTGAGGCTCTCTCAAAAAAAGAAACTGGAACATGGAAATAGAATAATGTTTTTTTCAGACACTTCAGAAAACATCTTACTTTTGTGCTTTAGTTTTCTTGAGTCAACATTTTGATGGTTTATTGAGACAGAGTCTCACTATATTGCCCTTGGTAGAGTGCCGTGACGTCACAGCTCACAGCAACCTTAAACTCTTAGGCTTACATGTTTCTCTTGCTTCAGCCTCCCAAGTAGCTGGGACTACAGGTGCTGGCCACAACGCCTGGCTATTTTGTTGTTGTTGCAGTTGTCGTTATTGTTTAGCTGGCCTGGGTTCGAATCCACCACCCTCAGTGTATGTGGCACTGAGCCTTGATGGCTTATTTTCAATATAATTTTTTATTCTCATCTCTGTAAATAATCTTTGATTATGTATTAGACATTAATTTTATGTGCCATAAACAATGTTTCCATTGTTATTACTAGTGCCATACAAATGGAAACTTGTAATAGGAATAACATTTTGCATCTTATTAAAATATTAGAGTTCTAAAATAAGGCCAGTAAAATTTTTAATTACTGTATTAGTGATGATAATTTAAGATATAAAAGCTATATACATGACTTCATACAACTTTTGAAATTATACTTTAGGCAAGTAAGTATTCTGATTTACTACTTCTGCATATCACTATAATCAGTGTTATCAAATGTTGGCCTAGAAGCACTTTCATTTTATACTGATATAGAACTCAAACATAGCTTGAGCTATTAGTCTCTAATCAGTTTTTTTAAAAAACAAATACCTGTTCCTCTGATTCCAGGTTTTTTCCCCAGTTCATTTTTGTGGTTCTGAAATCATATTTCAGCTCTGAACATCTCTGCTCATTCAGCACTCTCCTTCATGTCCTTGTTAATGCTTTCTGAATCTTCTAAACGCAGAGGGGCATCTAGGAATTAGGCACAGGGTATCAAGGGTGGCAGTTCTCACTTCCTCCTTGGATGACCTCTGGGTAAATGATTTCACAGCTTTGTGCCTCAGTGTCCTTATCTGCAAAAAGATAGCACCTGCCTGAAAGAGATCATTTGGAGTTAGTGCAATTCCTAAAGAAAGGTCAAACAAAATATGACTCTTTCTTGTTTAAATTTGGTTCTGTTTTAGGAATAAGGTCTTCCTAGGTAGATTTTTTCACTTAAATTTAATTATTTATTAAATGAAAAAAAAAAAAAAATTCGGCTTGGTGCCTGTGGCTCAAGCGGCTAAGGCGCCAGCCCCATACACCTGAGCTGGTGGGTTCAAATCCAGCCCGGGCCCACCAAACAACAATGATGGCTGCAACCAAAAAATAGCCAGGTGTTATGGCAGGCGCCTGTGCTCCCAGCTACTTGGGAGGCGGAGACAGGAGACTCGCTTGAGCCCAGGAGTTGGAGGTTGCTGTGAGCTGTGATGCTATGGCACTCTACCCAGGGCGACAGCTTGAGGCTCTGTCTAAAAAAAAATAAAAAATAAAAATAAATGAAAAAAAAACAAATTAGACTATGTTTCTTTTTTCTTTTTCTTTTTTTTTTTGAGACACAGTCTTACTGTGTGACCCTTGGTAGAGTGATGTGCTGTCACAGCTCACAGCAACCTCAAATTCTTGGGCTGAAGTGATTCTCTTGCCTCAGCTTCCCAAGTAGCTGTAGACTATGTTTCTTAATATAGTGTTCAAGGAAGGCCTAGCAGGAATGGGCCAAAGAAAGCAATTAGAATAGGAAGATTCCCTTTAAAAGACCTCTGGATCAGCTTATGGACACCCTGTGTTAATTCTTTTATTGACAGAAGCCAAGGTGATCAAGCTTGATGTATGATTATTAGCTGTAATGCAAATGTAAGTCATATAGTGACTTGTTAAAATGTCTATTGTCATTTTGCAAGAAGCTTCAAAGATAATTTAGTTTTGGGATATAATTTTTTGTGGAAATAAAATTAAGCAACTAATAATAATTGCCTATAACTTCAGCTGAAGCTACAAATTGATCAGAATCTGCTGCTGGGATGTCTCCTGTATAGGATGGAAGTAGGCAGACGATTAGACTTAAAGTTCCCAGTTAAATCAATTAGATGAAAATACTCTTTTTTAAAAAAGTTATCTCAGGCTAATTACCTTGAGTTCAGGCAGGCTAGATTAAACACCAGGGCTTTTCCTTGGAATTCTTGGTTTTGGAGAAGAGATTCTTAAATCTTAAGGCTTGGCTCTTTTAGCTCAGTGGTTAGGGGGCCAGCCACATACACCGGGGCAGGCAGGTTCAAATCCAGCCTGGGCCTGTTAAAAAAAAAAAACCAAAAAACTGAGGTAATTTCTGCAAGATTATTTTAAAATCAGTTCATATTGGCTCAGCACCCATAGCTCAATGAGTAGGGCACCAGCCCCATACATTGAGGCTGGTGGATTTCAGCCCAGCCTAGGCCTGCTAAACAATAATGACAACTACAACCAAAAAATTGCTGGGCATTGTGGCAAGCGCCTGTATACCCAGCTACTCAGGAGGCTGAGGCTAGAGAATTGCTTAAGCTCCAGAGTTTGAGGTTGCTATGAGCTATGGTGCCAGGGCACTCTACCCAGGGTAACATGGTGAGACTCTGTCTCAATAAATAGATAAATAAATGAAATTAGTTCTTATGTCTTATTAATACTTAGGGCTGTGGCTTGGCACCCATAACACAATGGTTATGGCACCAGCCACATACACTGGCGGGTTCAAACCCAACCAGGGCCAGCTAAACAACAATGACAACTGCAACAAAAAATAGCTGGGCATTGTGGCGGACACCTATAGTCCCAGCTACTTGCAAGGCTGAGGCAAGAGAATCGCTTAAGCCCAAGAGTTTGAGGTTACTATGAGCTCTGACACTAAGGCACTGTGCCAAGGGTGACATAGTGAGACTCTGTCTCAAAAAAAAAAAAAAAAAAGAGAACTTTCATAAACTCCACCACCCCATCTCCCACCGACCTGAGTCTCTGCCTTTTCTTCTGTTACTATAAATGAAGGCTTGCGTTCTCATCACTGGCCAGCCCTGGTACTTGTACACTACAGCCCATCCCCTTTGCCTTCTCAAGTTTATTGCCATGTAGTTTTCTAATTTTTCTTCTACTTAAATAAATTTTCATTACAATTGGGTCTTTTCTGTCAGCAAACATAAGTACTGTCATTTCTTGATTTTTTGGCACTGTTTCCCTGTCGTTATAGCATCATTTTTCTCTTCCTTGTTTGTTTTCTGTCTGCTCAATTGTTCTTTTTTCCCTTTTCCTGCCTTCTTTTGGGCTAGGTATCCTTGGTATTCCATTTGTATCTTCCCACTCTTGGCTTATTATCTATTCCTTTTTTTTTCCTTTGTTTTTTATTGATTATTTTAGGGCTTATAACTATGCATCTTTAACTTACTATTCTAACACTTGGTCATAATCTAAGACACTTACAATAGTATACTTCCATTTTTCCCTTGCCATCCACTGGGCTATTTTCCCACTTTTTACTTCTACATATGTTATAAACCCTACGATACCTTATTATCATCTTTGGTTTAATAAGCAAATATAAAAGAAATTTTTTAATGAAAAAAAATGACCCACATACTTGCCACTTCTGGTTTTCTTCATCCTCTGTGTAGATTCCAGTTTCTTTTTTTTTTTTTTGAGATAGAACCTCAAGCTGTCACCCTGGGTAGAGAGCCGTGGCATCACAGCTCACAGCAACCTCCAACTCCTGGGCTTAAGCGATTCTCTTGCCTCCGCCTCCCAAGTAGCTGAGACTACAGTCGACTGCCACAATGCCCAGCTATTTTTTGGTTGCAGCCATCATTGTTGTTTGGCGGCCCTGGCTGGATTCAAACTCATCAGCTCAGGTGTATGTGGCTGGCGCCATACCCACTTGAGCCACAGCTGCCAAGCCTCCAGTTTCTATTTGTTATCGTTTTCCTTGTACCTGAAGAACTTTTTTTTTGCAGTTTTTGGCCAGGGCTGGGTTTGAACCCGCCTCCGGCATATGGGGCTGGTGCCCTACTCCTTTGGGCCACACGTGCCACCTCTGTTAGCATTTCTTATGTCTGTTGGTCATAAATTCTCTCAGCTTTTCTTTTTACAGAAGTCTTTCTTTACCTTCATTTTTGAAAGATATTTCACAGGGAACAGAAACTTAAGTTGACAGTTTCTTTCAGCATTTTGAAGATGTGTCACTTCATTGTTTTCTTGCTTCAAGAGTTTCTGTGGCTACATCTGCTGTGATCTTGTCTTTATTTATTTATTTTTTTTCCATCATAGCTCACAGCAGCCTCACACTCCTCCTGGGCTCAAGCAATCTTCTCACCTCAGCCTCAGGAGTAACTGGGACTACCGGCGCCTGCCACAATGCCTGGCTATTTTTTAGAGATGGGGCCTCACTCTTGCTCAGGCTGGTCTCCAACGCCTCAGCCTCCAAGAGTGCTAGGATTACAGGTGTGAGCCACTTCCACAGGCAATTTCCTTTCTTTTTAAGACTGGATCATAGGGAAGATGAAATTTACTAAAGAAAGATTATGGGGTATGTTTAGTCAAAGTAGCTGAGTTTGTGTGGAATGAGGTAGATCATAGCTTGGGCCCTGTATATAAAAAGGCAAAAGGTCAGAAACAAAAAGGAGTCAAAGAATGTTTTTTCATTGTTATAAAATGAAAATTTGAAAGAACATAAGAATATTAAGACCTCAGATATAAGTAGAATATAATAAGCAGAGGAATTCTAGGCCAGAAAAAGAAAGGCGATGAAGCCTGCACATATGTTATTGTTTCTGCTTTCAACATTGGATAAAACAGAGATGGGCAGTTACAAACTTGCCAAACCGAATATGTTTTATATACCAAAGCCCTGGGGTTTTAAAAATGTTGTTAGTCACTCTAAATTTAAGAACTAATGTGAACCAGTTGCTAAGGAAGAACTTCTTGGCCTTCTTTAAACATAAGATCCAAAAATCAGCCACATTAATTTTATACAAATTACAAATTCAGAGAAAGTTAGGAAGAACTTAAATACTTAAATAACTTCAATACTTAAATACTTAAATCATTGTGTTGGGGGCGGCGCCTGTGGCTCAGTGGGCAGGGTGCCAGCTCCATATACCAAGGGTGGCAGGTTCAAACCCAGCCCGGGCAATAATTGCAGCAAAAAAAAAAAAAAAAAAAAATAGCCGGGCATTGTGAAGGGCACCTATAGTCTCGGCTACTCAGGAGGCTGAGGCAAGGGAATCGCCTAAGCCTGGGAGTTGGCGGTTGCTGTGAGTTGTGACGCCACGGCACTCTACCAAGGGCAATAAAGTAAAACTCTGTCTCTACAAAAAAACAAAAACAAAACATTGTGTTGGAAATTTATAATGATGCTTTTACTTCTACTTATCAAATGCTTTAAAAATACATAGTAAAGGGTAAATTATAGATTGGTCATGCAGAAAACAAATGCTGAATTAAAGTTGATACTTTATATTAGACATCATAATATCCTTAAAATAAATATTTACACTGGGCTACATGTGTTATAAAGGTAATCACTCATATTATATGTTAGCTTATGATTTACCAGTTATTGTTGCGTGATATAGACTTGGCTTTTGTTGATTGAAAAAACACCTATATTTTATCTTGAGCAAAGACAAAAAACAACATTCATTTACATTTGTGTTTTTAATTTTAGAAACAAAACCCAAGAAATGCCTCATTCTACAAACAAAGAACTGGTACTTCGCATCATGGTAGGAGCTACTGGAATTAGCTTGCTGCTTTTTGTGGTACCATAAGGTCTGTAAAGTGAGGGTAGCAATGAATTTATCTAAATTTCTTTCTATGGGTAATACATTTGATTCTATAACTTTGCAAGATGACATGCATAATGACCAAGGAACAACAGTGATTTTTTTTTTTTTTCTGAACCTGATTTTATTATCACAACAGTGATTTTTTAAGAAAGGCAACTTCAGATACTGGAGAAATTAAATGAATTACTGACAAATGTGGCAGCAAAGAGGGAGTCGGATTTCTTTCTTTTTTATTTTTTTTAATTTCAGCTTACTTGTTCATTCTTCTTCATTTGAAGTACTTTTTTTGTTGTTGTTCATCTTCTTCTTTTTTTAAATGTTCTTCTCTGGCGATTCTCTTTCCCGTTGCCTCCCCAGTAGCTGGGATTACAGATGCCCAACACAACATCCGTCTTTTTTTTTTTTTTTTTTGTAAAGACAGAGTCTCTTTTTACCGCCCTCTGTAGAGTGCTGTGACGTCACAGGACTCACGGCAACCTCCAGCTCTTGGGCTTAGGCGATTCTCCTGCCTCAGTCTCCCAAGCAGCTACAGGCGCCTGCCACAACGCCCAGCTATTTTTTTTGTTGCAGTTTGGCTGGGGCTGGGTTTGAATCAGCCACCCTCGGTATATGGGACCAGCGCCCTACTCACTGAGCCACAGGCGCCACCCCCGCTGTTTTTGATGTTAGTAGAGACAGGGTCTTACTCTGGCTCACTGCTACTCATACTGGTCTCGAACCTCTTAGTTCAGGCAATCCACCAGCCTCGGCCTCCCACAGCGCTGGGACTACAGGCGTGAGCCACCATGCCCGGCCAGGAAGTCGGATTTCTTTTTTTTTTTTTTTTTTTGGCCGGGGTTGGGTTTGAACCCACCACCTCCAGCATATTGGGCCGGCACCCTACCCCTTTGAGCCACAGGCACTGCCAGGAAGTCGTATTTCTTAAAGAAACTATTCCAAAGCTGGAGGAATATATACAAGGTAAAGTCGGAGGGAAGATAACTACTGTTCATAAATCCTCAGCACAGAGCTAGAAAAAGAAGGCTCCCTTCAGTTCAAAGTTCAGCAAAAAGTAATAGTTCAGAGGTAGCAGAAAGTGAAGAAGGGTAAGTTTCCTCAAGAAATTTCCCATGTTGAATTGATTATCGTTATTGCTATTATTTAGGTGTTTTCATTATGTCCAGTCATATATCCTATAGTAATAAGAAATGTTCAGGAGAGCAGCACCTGTAGTTCAGTGGGGAGGGCTCCGGCCACATACACTGAGGCTGGCGGGTTTGAACCCGGCTTGGGCCACTAAAGCAACAACAAAGAAAAAAGTAGCTGGGCGTAGTGGCAGGCACCTGTAGTCCCCGCTACCTGGGAGGCTGTGGCTGGAGTATCACTTGAGCCCAGGAGTTTGGGGTTGCTGTGAACGTCACAGTACTCTACACAGGGCAGCAGCTTGAGACTCTGTCACAAAAAAAAAAAAAAAAAAAAGAATAGCCAGGTGTTTTGATGGGTGCCTATAGTCCCAGTACTTGAGAGGCTAAGGCAAGAGAATCACTTAAGCTCAAGAATTTGAGGTTGCTGTGAGTTGTGACACTATGGCACTCTATTGAGGGTGACTAGTGAGACTCTGTCTCAAAAAAAAAAAAAATGTTAAGGAGTGATACTTTGACTTAGATTATCATCTAAGTATTAGTATAGTATCATTTGAGTATTGAGGAAGACAGTAATTGTTTGCCAAAACGTGTCACCTATTTCTTTAATGTGGTCATCATCAGACCCCTTATCTAAGTACTCCCTAGATCAGTGCTTTGTCTAATAGACAAAGTGTGATGATGGACATGGCCCAAATCTGTGCTGCCTAATACGGTAGTTACTAGCCACATGTGACTGTTAACTGTGGACTGCATTTTAAATTTTATTTTACTGTTGTTGTAGTCTATTTTATTGTATTGTATTGTATTTATTATTTATTTATTGAGACAGAGTCTTACTATGTTGGCTTCGGTACAATATACAATATTTTATTGTATTTAATTTAAATTTAAATAGCAACTTGGGGCTAGTGGCTCCTGAATTTTAGAGCAGGTCTAAAAAGATTTGAGAATGTATAAGTGATTGAGGCTCATCTTTGGATGGGTTAATCAAATTCTAACACCAATAAAATAAATAAATAAATAAAATACTATTATTTTAGAGGAAAAACAAATAATTTGTGAATTAGAAATTATGCATGACTAGTAAAAAAAAAAATTATGCATGACTAGTGTCATTGAGTAAAATAGCTGGTAAAAAGAGCATTAGTGAATATGATATAGCCTGACATTTTTGAGGGCAGGGACCCTATGTTTTTGTGGTACTCCTCATACCCTATTTTTATGCCTAGCACAGAGTAGAGGCTAGTAAAGATTTCTTGAACAAATGAGTGATCTGCTGAATTATCATGGACTTGGGAGAAGGGATCTGGAGGGGGGAAATGAAAGTAGTGATAAAGGGTGATTTCATAGATTAAAAAATATAAATAGTTGATCAGGTCTTTGAGATCAATTCTAAAACTGGAATTGTTTAGTATCTTTATAAATGAACTGGAAAAATAGCTTTATTTTTTTTTATTTTTATTTTTATTTTATTTTATTTTTTGTTTTTATTTATTTATTTTTTTCCTTGAAACAGAGTCTCACTATGTTACCCTCAGTAGAGTGCCATGGTGTCACAGCTCACAGCAACCTCAAACTCTTGGGTCTAAGCAATTCTCTTGCCTCAGCCTCCAGAATAGCTGGAACTATAGGTGGCTGGTGTATATGGCTGGTGCCCTAGCCACTGAGCTACAGGCACTGAGCCTCCAAGGAGATATTTTGTATTTCCATGTTACGGGTTGTAATTTCCCCTTTTTCATTTTTAATTGAGCTTGTTAGAGTCCTTTCTCATCTGTTTCGGATTAATCTATCTAGAGGCTTGTCAATTTTGTTTATTCTTTCAAAGAACCAATTCTTTGCTTCATTAATCCTCTACATAGCTCCTT